>OU015497.1:197810493-197920493 GCA_907164885.2 Dolomedes plantarius
GAGGAAGGATAGTGGCCTACCGAGATTGTGGATTATCTTTCAGGGAAATCGGTAGTCGTGTTGGACGAAACCAAACAACTTTAATGTGGATATGTGATCGTTGGATGCAGGAGGGTACGACGGACCGGCGTGTTCGATCGCATCCACCTCAGCGCACCACTTCACGTGATGACAGGCAAATTGTGCGCATGGCAGTGACGGATCGCTCAGTCACACCACGAACCATAGCACGGCGCATGCAGTCTGTAACGCATCATCCAGTGTCTGCGAGTACCATTCGACGCCGTTTACAGCAGAGTGGTCTGTCCGCAAGACGTCCATTGCTTTGTCTACCCTTGACGCAGAACCACAGACGTCTCCGCCGCCAATGGTGCGATGACAGAAGGATGTGGACGGCAGAATAGAATGAAATTGTCTTTACTGACGAGTCACGCTTCTGTCTGCAACACCACGATGGTCGCATTCGAGTCTGGAGACACCGTGAAGAGAGGATGCTGAACAGCTGCGTTATGCACCGCCACACTGGTCCTGCACCGGGTATTATGGTATGGGGCGGTATTGGATATCACTCTCGCACACCTCTAGTACGCATTGCCGGTACTTTAAACAGCCAGCGCTACATCTCCGAGGTGTTGGAGCCAGTTCTCCTTCCTTACCTTCAGGGCTTGCCCACAGCCATATTTCAACAGGATAATGCGCGACCACACGTGGCACGCATTGTCCAACGGTTCTTCGTCAATCGCCAGATTGAATTGCTTCCCTGGCCGCCTCGCTCTCCGGATCTTTCGCCTATAGAAAACATGTGGTCCATGGTTGCCCTACGATTGACCCAGATTCCATCCGCAGCTGCCACAGCAGATCAACTTTGGCAACGTGTGGAAGCTGCTTGGTCTGCTGTACCCCAAGAACTCATCCAAAGTCTCTTTGAATCATTGCCGAGGCGTGTGGCAGCGGTGATCTCCAACAATGGCGGCTACTCTGGCTACTGATTTTGGCAGGAACCACACTTCACAGAAGTCTATAAATTTAATCATTTGATACTTGGTCAACATGTTATCTACAAAATAAATTTTGTTGTGATATCTTTTGTCTTTCTTGGTGTTGCAATTTGGGTGGCCCGCAGTGTAGTTTGCCTCTGCTTCTGAGTTCTTGTATGTGAAATGCTAATATGAAAGAGAATATTGTGCTAGTAGCAATTACACTTTAATTGAATTTTGTGAATTATTAAATAAATGTATGTTAAAGGCCAATGCTATGTCTTCCTTGCTTGATCCAACACACGCATGCATATATTGTTTTAAGGTGAATAATAACCTACACCTAGTTTCTCGGTATTTAAGATCAATGTACTTTGAATTGTGGGAACTAAAAACTGAATGAAACAATAATCGTTTCACGCCAAAGGCCGAAAAGCCAAACTTCTCCGTTTTATTTCAGGCCACAGACAAACCCTAACTACTTTGCCACCTTCAGATTTGAGCAGACAATCTTCTCGGGTTGTTTGTATGCAGTTTTGTTCATGTCATATTAGGAAATCAGTTCAACAAGACTTTTCATGCGAGCTGTAAGCATATACAAGACGTTTGTATGAGTGCGGAAAATCTATATATATAAAACAGTTCCGTAACTGACTGACTGACAGATAACGCACAGACCAAACCGCTGGACCTAAAGGACTAAAATTTTGCATGGCGATTCTTCTTATGTGCACTAAGAAAGATTTTTGAAAAATTCTTCTTAGATTTTTTTAAATTAAATTTTTAAGCTGTTTTAGTAACTTTTTTTAAGTTTGCATTTAAAATAATAATTTGAGGGTTATAAAATTTATATCACGAGAAAGATCATAAAAGTTCCTTTTAAATGAAATATTTTCCGAATATTTACCTCCATTTTCTGATTTTTGGTCATTTTTTTAAAGATTAATTTTTAGAATTTAATTTATTAAATGCTGATCACGTGATTTCTTTTTCTGGTACTTTAAATTAATTTATCATCACGTGTACAACAACGAAATAGACAAAAAAATATTTTATTTTCTTGCTAATGCGGCAGACGATTGGAAATTATCCAAAAAAATATTAAAATACAGTAAATGATATGTTCCTCAAACTGTACAATATTAACTGTACTATATTCTTTAGCCTGTTCTATTAGATTTAATTTGAATATTTTCTTCTACATTATTTTGTCTATAAAAATATCCCTTTCGAATTTTTATACATATATTTTTTCTTTTTTTTACATCTATTGCATACATTGATAATTGTATTTATTATATATATATATATATATATATATATATTTATTTTTTTGGCATTAATTGCATACATTGACCGTTGTATTTAATTTGAATGTACTCCGTAGCGAAGTACGGGTTTTCAGCTAGTCGCATATAAAGTCACATATATTGTATGTGTGTGGATCGGCATATACAAGACGTTTGTATGTGTGTGGATCAGCTCGAGGTTGTGAAACAGTGGTACGAGAGTGTGTGTGAATAAAGAGAGTGTTGTGAGAGGAAGAGGCGAGAAACCGCCCCGATAGCGAGTCGATTGGAAAGTGTTTCTTGAATGATGTCCGGCGGGCAGGCGAGGGGAAAAAAAAGGGTTAGAGAGAGATGAAAGATTAGCATCTGGTGGAAGGGTAGTGCGTTTCAGGGCGGTGTCCCTTCTGAGTGTTGACCCACATGCCGCGGACATCCCGGGATGGCACGGAGCGAATATCGCGCAACTGCGCTTCCGTCTCGAAGGTTTTGGGGCTCCTTCTGTGGCCTACTGGCTGCACGGACACAAGGACAGCCGGCGAATATCTTGCGCCGAGCCTCTCTCTCGCCAGCAGATAGCGATCACTCTCTGCCCATGCAAATAGGGACGCCTTTGTATTGATGTGTAGCCCTTGTCTTCGACCCCGACTTCCGTACGTGCCGAAAGGAACTTTTTTTTTGGGGGGGAAAGGGTCAAATTGTGTTAAGATAAACACCTGTATCTCGTTGTGTAGATCCGTACCGGTATGCGAAACCGAAAAATATGGGATGGGAAGCCTAATGAAAGCAAAGGGAATCTAGATTATCAAACAAAATTGAACCAAATTTTGTATCGTAATGTGTGGGATTGTATCTGAAGTCGGGTTTGTTAAAAACCAAATGTTTTACAGTTCATACTCTCCCTTCTCTATTGGTTCAAATTTCTTCCGTATATTTATAGAGAATCTGCACTTCTACCCTAACTTTGGGTATGTATCTCTTGAAGTGGAACTCTACATAATTTCATTCAAACACAGTTCTTACATAACAACAATGTTTATTTAAATATTTGCACTTATAGATTTTGCTTTTCAACATAAAGCATGCGTACTACTAGTACGAGATATATATAGCATTCATGCAATTAAAATACTATTCAATATATTCACTTGTATAGCTACTCATTCAAGAAACATACACTTTGCAATACTCCCAGATACTTTGAAAGTCGACCAGCAGTGCTGCCACGTAAACTTTGGGCCTAACAAGAACTCGCGTAGGTTTGAAGCAACCTAGCTATGCCTCCAGCGGCTGCTCGCAAAACTCCTTTCACTTCCTTTCGCTTCCTTCGACCTTTCCTAGCTCCTTCCTCAACACTTCGTTTCTTTTATCTAGCTGCTTGGTATTTATACCAACCGCGTATGCCACAATTAGCATATCTTAAGCGGCTTCTTTAACTTTATTGACCTAAAAGTTCGATTATTGTGAATCGAATCTTATGTAAACCTTACATATTTAATTCTTTTATTATTAAAATATGAATCTAAAATAGTATATTAATCTTTCAGTTACTTTAATTTATCTTCACGTAATATTTCCTTGAGATATTTTTGTTGGTATTCTATATGGCACCTGGTCTAACGGCTATTGTGTATCAAAAAATGACCGTAGCGCTCTCAACGAAACCAAACCAACTACATTGCACCTTGTAGTCTTATCTCCAAATAATAGTTCCTTTAGTTGGTCGGTAATCATGCACATGCATACACATTCTCTCTATTTGTACCCCTCCATACACACACACACACACACACACACACACATATATATATATATATATATATATATATATATATATATATATATATATATATATATATATATATATATATATATATATATATATATATATATATATATATATATATAATAAATTAAATATTATGCCTCCATTCTATCATTTAAATTCCCTTTCCTAAATCCAACCCCCAGTAACAGTAATTTATCGCTTAAAAACCCATAGCAACAGAACTTCCCATAAAATCGCATGCGTTACATTCCTACACGTGTATACGCCTGGAGAAAGGAGTGGGTTCACATCGCGAGCACCGATTTTCTGCTGACCGTACAAAATAACAGCCACATGTTTTTTTCGCCTCTCGCGCTTAAGGTTGAAAGGTGATATTCACTTCGCTTCCGAGCATCTGAGATGGACGGACGTTCTTTTATCGCTTTAATAAACTATTAAACACGACTGCTTCCAAATTTGATTTAATTCCATTCGGGCTGAGTCTAGCTCCAGCCATGTAAATGAGCTAGTTTTCCTTTTCAGGTTGCATTTTAAGAACGAGATGAAATTTATATATTACATATATATATATATATATGCGTGTGTGTGTGTATGTGTGTGTGTGTGTGTGTGTGTGTGTGTGTGTGTGTGTGTGTGTGCGTGCGTGCGTGTATGTGTGTGTGTGTGTGTGTGTGTGTGTGTGCGTGTGTGTGTGCGTGCGTGTGTTTGTTTCAACATTACAGTTCAGTCACTTCTGTTTCTCTTACATACGTTCACCTAACTTCTAAAACTTTACGAGAACCATTTTTGGAATGAGCAGGAACTTACATGCCAACCTTAAAAAAATATTTTTCCCCGCTATGATGACCTCAACTTTTTGCCTATTTTCGTACATGTCCCACATGACTTTCCACATGCCTCCGACATTCGAACGAACTTTTCAGAGGTCCACTAGCGTCTGAATGACCGAATCACAAAAAAAGTTTTTATTTCCAATGACAGAGAACTTGACTTAATGAATTACAAATAATGCAAACAAAGAACGAAAAAAAAATCATCGTCTCATTCGACTTCTTGCCTCCCAGTACCGTTCGACCAAGGAAGCCACACGGAGCGCTCTGCAGTAAAGAATATGGTGGCCGTCCATAATGACACTGTCCCCACAAAAGGTACAGAAGGGGTCCGGAAAGACACCAATTTTAAAAAGGTGTCCAGCCAGACAGTCATGCTGTGTATAGAGTCTAAAAATTGCAACCGCTTTGCAACGGGGCCAGTCAGGTATGGTAATTTGCTCTAAAAACGTCCAACATTTGGAAGCCCTCATATCTTCGTGATGTCGGAAAGATATAGAATTCTTGATAAAACGTTTTATTGTGCAAAATAGGACATTATCACGTGTGAGTAGTAATACTCTAGCATCCTTGTTCGTCAGCGAATCAGCCTGTTCGTTGCCACTTAGTGCACAGTGACCCGGGATCCACTGAAGAACAATGGCATTTCCAATCAATTCCATTTTTTGTATGGATAGTTCGTATGGACAATCCAAAACGTCCCAGGAGGCTGGGTCGTGAGTTAAGCTAATGCACTGGAGAGCAGCTCTGGATTCGAAGAGGATGACGGCCCTCTGAAATTTATTACAGCGAATAACCAGTTGTTTCAAAGATATGCGGATAGCCGAAAACTCTCCATCAAAGGCTGTTCTGTAACTTCCAAGGGGGGTATAAAAAGTGAACAAGTCACAAAAGATTTCCGCACCAGTATTAGGTTCGTCATTAGAAAACGACCCGTCACTACATAATCTTAGCCAGTCAGACTCGGGTACCTATTGTTTATACACTATCTACCAATAAGTATTTTGACACCCATGCAAATGACAATATCTGCGGTCCTGATATACGTGATGCCCTCCGCCTTTAAATATCGTGCAGAAAACAACATTAGCATTAGTCGCATTCAAGATGACACGAAGTGCAGAGTTATCTGATTTCGAGAAAGGTGTAATCGTCGGGTATCACAGAAATGGCCGATCCTTAAGGGACATATCTAGTGAGCTGAATTACCCAAAATCGACAGTGGCCTATGTGATTCAGAAGTGGAAGGTGAGCGGTGATTGTAAGAAAGTGCCCGGAGTCGGGAGACCCACGAAACTGGGAGACCGACGGGTGCTGTCCAGAGGAATTCGGAAGAACCACACCCAACTGATGGTCCACATACTCCAGGAGTTTCAACAGGCATCCGGGAGCGTTGTTTAGATGAATACCATCCGTAAGGAAGCACATCTGCTTGGTTTTCATGGTCGTGAGGCCACCCATAAGCCTTTGATCACAAAGTCCAACTGTGCTGCTCGGTTAATATGGTGCAAAGCACGTCGAAAGTGGACCTTAGATCAGTGTAAACGGGTTCTCTGGAGCGATGAATCAAGGTTCATTCCTCTATCGTTCGACTGGCAGAGTCTGGGTCTGGTGGCTGCCTGGAGACCGTTTCTTGCCAAAATGCATTGTACCCACAGTAAAGTTTGGCAGAGGTGGAACTATGGCCTGGGGGTGTTTCTCCTGGTAAGGGATAGGACCCTTGGTCCCGATTCATGGTAAGCTCAAATTCCACGCCTACTTCACTATTTTGGATGACAGTGTGCTTCCTACGTTTTGGCAGTTTTACAGGTTGGACCCATGTTACTTCCACGACGACAACGCCTGCTGTCATGTTTTGAGTTCCACCATGGATTGGTATGGACAAGGGGTTAACCGAATGGACTGGCCTGCCCAGAGCCCAGATCTGAACCCTATCGAGAACCTCTGAGACGAGTTGGATCGCCAAATTAAGGGGTGCAACAACCGTCCAAAATCGGTGAAGGAACTTATGTCTTCTCCAAGCCGAGCAGAAGAAAATATTACTAGTCGTCATACAAGGACTTGTGGAAAGCATGCCCCGGACGGTTGAGGCTGTAATTGACTCTTGAGGAGGCTCTATCAACTATTGAATAAGAGTAAATTTCGTCTTTCTTTTTTATCACAAGTGTCCAAATACTTATTGGGAGATAATGTATATATATATATATATATATATATATATATATATATATATATACAGAAGAATTAAGGTCAGGGTAATCACATCCCTCTCTAGCCAGCTCATCAGCGATCTCGTTTCCAAGCACACCGTCATAAGACGGTATCCATTGACGGAGACACACAGAACTCCTCTGACCAAGCCTTGCCAACTTGGAAATAATACCTTGACCTGTACTATTCACGATATCCGGTCAGTTTTTTAAATACATAATAGAGTTTCTGCTGTCCGTCAGGATCCAAACGCTGTCCCTATCAGAACAGAGTGCAAGATCGAGAGCTCTGCTGATAGCGACAAGTTTCGATCTATCGGAAGACGGAAGAATGGTCAGCGTTCCTAACGCTGCCTCTAAACTCACCCTCGGAAGTGATGAAATAGATGTTTAGAAATAGTTTTCATATGTATGAAAAAGTTTCATCAATATTACATTTTCAGCAAATTTTGACGTTGAAGTTCAGGGTCGAGGATATCTCGCCTTTAGATTAAAGTATCCGACTACGTTCAAATCCCTTTTTTTTTGAAAAACTGTACTTGAGAAAATTTCTACCTTATTTTTCGAAGGAGTATAACACCAAAACTCGAAAATGATGAAAAAATAGACATTAACTATGCTAATTTTTTCAAAATTGAGGAAATTGGGTCAAAATTTATCAATTTTTTTCAAAAACGGCTGCAGCTCTAAAAAAAATATTATGCATATAACATTAACTTTTTTTTGTCATATGTACGTAAGTACCTTCTAAGTGTAATGACCTACAAGCTAATCGATATCTCAAAATCTAAAAAAATACAGGTCATTATATGCAATTACATGTAAAATTTCAGTAATTTTCCATGAGATTTTTTATAAATGCAGCTATAAATCAACAAATAATATACCTAGAACCAAATCTGTAGCCCATTACATTCTTAGTATTATGAAAAACATACGTGAAAAATTTCATAGACATATCATGGTTAGATTTTGAGTTATCACAAGAGTCGTTTACATTTTTGATGAAGAACAAGTTCTTCAGAAAACACGATTAAAGTTTTCCAAGTTGTATTGAAATTCATAGCTACTGATGATCTTTAAATGACTCTCATTTCATTTCCAAGGATCGTATCGAAAAAATAAAAGCAGATTTATAAACGTAAATTTGCAATCTTTAAAACAAAGGAATAAAAACAATTTCGGAATTTTCGTCAAAATGGATGTTTTAAACGTAGTCGGATACCTTATGTAAATCCTAAATCGAGAGTTTGCCCGACTTATGCTTTTCAATCAATATATTCGGATTTGAAACGTCAAAAGCTTTTTCGACTCATTAAGCTCCTTCAGCTTCAGCTTTGGATATTCTCTTTTCCATTCGCTGCTTCCATCTGTTTTTAAGTCATTAGCTTCTTGTTCTACTGCCAATACATACGAGTAAGTTCCATAACCGCGTTCGGACTGTTACAAACTCGTCGCTTCTTCACGGACCCGAAGGAGTGATGTGTGAGTCTTTGTGAACGTTTGGATTCTATGCCAAAACTGCTGTTTTAATGGATCCCAAACCAACGATGGGTGAAACTCGACTTGAGTGGGGTAGGGGTAGTCGAAGTGTTTTATCGTTCGAAGATTTGTTTAAACTCACACAGGTACAATATTTTCAAACAAGAAGCTAAATTGGTTGTAAGTAAATGATACTAATTAATAAAAATGGAAGAATGTTTAAAAGAAAAATTTAGAAATATTTTAACAGCTAAAACACACTGATATGCGGTTTGGGATGTTGCAATTCTAGTTCCACATAGTTATGTCATTAAAAATTTTTAATATACATATAAATTTTATATATGTCATTAAAATATTTTAATATAATTATACATGTCATTAAAAATTTTTAAAAATATATATTTTTAAATTTTTTAATATTTTTAAAATTCCACTTTTTCATAATTAGTTTTCACTTATGTGAGTATTATCCTCGTGAAATAGAACGTCATTGTCCATTTCTTTTTCTGAAGAGATTCTTTTAAGAACCTTTTTAAAGTTTCTTTTATAAAACTTTTTATAATACTTTCTCGAAGCAAACATTTTCTTTTCGTAATTAATCAAACTTTTCAGGATTTTAAGAATTCCACGACAATACCGGAAAAATTCTGCTCTTGAAAGATTTTAACTTTCTTTTCGAAAGGTCATTTTGTCACTCAACGAGGACAATTGGAACTTTTTAATCGCAGTTTCGCAGGAAACAATAAATGGCTGCAGCAATAAAACAGCATATTTACCTTTCGAAGCTCTTTTTTAATGGCATTGTCCTTTCATGTTTCCTAGAAGCATTTTTGATGTTTCTCTCGGAGCTTTTGTAACATGTCATTTGCCTTGTTAATTTACGAGCAGTTATAAACATGATGAGGGGATTTTGCAGACTCTAGGCGAAATTTCTGCTAGTATAATGACCCATCACAATAGATTTCAATCCCAGAAACTAATTGATTAAAAAATGTAGCTTGATTTTTGCAAATTGGGTTAAAATTTTGCTGTTTCTGCAGGGAAAAGTGGGACATGCAGTCCAGATGATTACAGTATTTTTAACTCATTAAATGTTGTTTAGTTTTTAGACAAATAACTTTACCTTTTGTGAACAGGATTAATTTATACCCTCGAAAGAAATCTGCTTGGTTTTTCCTTGTCATTCAGTTCTACCAATGACTGCCACTGAAATGTTAAAAAAATGACCCTTGTAAAAGGAATAAAATATCATAGTCGTTAGAGATTATGTCAGACCTAACAATTGATCGGTTTTGAACGTTTTTATTTTTGCAGGTTAGAAAGATGTTTCACAGAATTCTTCCCAGTGTCGATATTAAACAAGCATTATCCAAATAGGCGTGTCAGTTTATAAAAACAAGTTTTATTTCCATTTGCAATCATATGATTTTAAATTGTACTTTGGGATAATTGTCGATAAGCATAAATAAAAGAAAGAAAAATTGATAAATTATCTCCATACAGACAGTTATTTGACGAGAATGGGAAGAACTACAAATAGGAGATTTCGATCATTTAACAACTTCCAAACGTTGCTTAATCTTTGGCCAAAAAAGCTTTCTCTAAGCAAATAGCAAGTTGATTTTGATTTTGATTTTATATTGAAGATTCAGAGGATGTATACTTTTTGTATTAGCTTTTGCACTGCTTGCAAAATTTACTTTGCAGACAGTACAAATGCACGCACACACACACACACATATATATATATATATATATATATATATATATATATATATATATACAGGGTGTTCATAATTAAATTTCTCTACTTTAAAGTTGTCTACAGTCGAAACTATTGTTCAGAATGTTATGAAATTTTATGTAGGAAATATTGAAGGGATGGGAATTTGTGCGAATAAAAAAATTAGTTCAAAATTTCACCACCAGAGGGCGCTTTTTGATAGATTACACATTTAGCCAACATTTACTATAGTTAAAAAAATTATTACAAGAAGACATGTTCAACATGACGGCCATCAGTTTCAGCTACCATTTGAAATCGTAGGGATAGTATGTTCTACAGTTGACCGCAGTGTGTCCGGGGAAATGCTGTCTTTCCGATCAGGTATAGTTCTTGGTTTATCAAGATTGAATAGATGTTTCACATACCCCCAAAATCAAAAGTCGCATGGGTTGAGGTCTGGGTAGCTCGATCTGGTAATCATAACAATGACATTCTGATTAGCAATAGCAAGCCCGCTGAAAACAAAATCTCCATGAAAGTTTCTAGGTTTTATAACAGCTTCTACTCTACGTCAACAAAAATTAATTTGCCTACTTGTTTCTTTTGCCTTCCTTCAAATCTTTTGTCCGAAAATTAGTTATCGAACAAGTGTCGGATCGACTTTGCAATCACTTTAAAGATTGTAAAATTTAATGAGTATGAGTTATTGTGTTAGGGTGACGTATGGATAAAAGACGGTGAAATCTTAAGTAAGGAACCAGTCGTAAATGTGTAATTCATCAAAAACGGCCTCTGGTGGTCAAATTTTGAATTAATTTTTTTATTCGCTCAAACAAATTCCTTCTTAGTTGACATTACAGCCCGTGATGGGCCTTAGCCTGCCGCACAATCCCTTTCCAGACGACTCTGTCTCCAGTCTTCCCCTTCCAGTTGGTTATCTTCAGACATTTTAGGTCATTCAACACATCATCTAACCATCCTTTTTTTTTGTCTTCCCCTTGGTTTGTTGCACATTGGCTTCCAGTATAAGAATTTTGCCACTCGCTTATCAGTTTGTCTTTTGATGTGGCCAAGATATTTGTTGTGCTTTAATAAATTTTACTATGCCTTTGCATTTTATGAGTGCTTCTATTTCCTTATTAGTTCTTATTCTCCATAGATTATTATTTACCTGAATTGGTCCATATATCTTCCTCAAAATTTTACTTTCAAATATTCTTAAGTTATTAATATCGTTTAATGTCAGGGTTCAAGTCTCACAACCATATGTTACCACAGGCCGGATAATTGTTTTGTATATCTTTAATTTGATTACTTTAGGGATTAGTTTACTATTAAATTTAGAAAATTAGTTATCGAACATTAGTTATCGAACAAGTGTCCGATCGACTTTGCAATCACTTTAAAGATTGTAAAATTTAATGAATATGAGTTATTGTGTTAGGATGACGTATGGATAAAAAGATAGTGAAATCTTAAGTAAGGAACCAGTCGTAAATGTATAATTCATCAAAAGCGGCCTCTGGTGGTCAAATTTTGAACTAATTTTTTTATTCGCTCAAACAAATTCCTATCCCTTCAATATGTCCTACACAAAATTTCATGACTTTCTGAACAATAGTTTCGACTGTAGACAACTTTAAAGTAGGGAAGTTTAATTATGGACACCCAGTATATACATACATACATACATACATATATATATATATATATATATATATATATATATATATATATATATATAAAGAGGACCTAACAGTTTCATTCTGTCAAACTTTATAACATTGACAAATATCTAGTTCCCGATATAGTCTATAAATTTCGTGATTGAACCGTTCTCCAAGGTTTCTAGACCTGCCTCCCCCCTCTCCTATCAAAATCTCTCTCTCAAAAGTTGTCAGTTGTTGCCACCGAAGTACATCGGGCAAAAGAAAATGTGTATGGGGATACCACATGAAAATGAATCAATATAAATACGACTTTACAGGTCACTGGACGCCATGTACAATTCAGCCACCGAGACAGAGAAAGGGAGAGAGTTGAAGAGGATAAAAGTCACATCATCAAGTTAGGTGTCGGGGTAAATAGATGTCCGCGCCTTCAGACTCACTCAGGATTAAAAGGTTGTTGAAAATCATTACTTTGTCTCAGCAGCTATATCAAATGAGCTGCTCACTTGCCAAATAGGTTAAGTCCATAAAACCAAGAATAGAGAAAATATGATAAAATTGTATACATTGTTTTTAAACTTCATACTTCATCTGAAAATATAAATAGAAATAAGCAATGTAGAATGTATTATTACAGATGTAGCTTTTATCTAACGACATATTAAATCTATAAGATAGCATATCCTCGTAGTAATCGTTATTATTGTGACAATTTTTCCATTTCTAAGGTATTTAACCGGTTTGGTGAGTGAAAAACAACCATCCAATTCAATTTCCCAATACTTTTTTACGGCAGAAAAAACTGAAATAATTGTTTAATAATTCACGAGTACTTACTTATGCAGCAGTTAGACTGTAACTGACACATTTATTTCACTTTTTTCGGGAAGAAACAACACTAAACGATTTACCATTATCATCAAGTACTTGCCTCTGCATTTGAATGGTGTTATTTCAACTATTTACATTAGAGTATAGACTTATCTAGTCACTTTTTTCAGAAGCCAATCAAGTTATTATTCGATGGCCAAAAAATATTTTTGCATCGAGTCGTGTTAATCCTTATTATTTGGGACATTCAGGATGAATGTAAAAAGTTAGGAGTCTATCAAGTGGTTTGATACTAAAATTTCAAAAATTTCAAAAAAGTGGACTTACCCGAATAGGCATGTGAATGGCTCAAACATCCCCTCCGTAACTTCTAACTATCCGATAGGGCAGTGGTTCCCAACTTTGGGTACGCGTACCAGTACCGGTACGTGGACAAGCAGCTACCGGTACGCAAATGATTTTACAATTTAAAACAAAAATCTATTAAAAATCTGTATTACGAAAAAAGAAAAGTAATGACTATAATAACTAATAATCCATACGTTTTAATATTTTAGTTTGGAATTTCTTATCCATTGTTTGTGTTGTAATACTTTCTTGGGATTTACCTAATCTCAAAAGATGCCGTCTACACCTGAATGTGTTATCTATGACCGCCCCATAAAAATTTGGCACTCGCCTGCGAGTTATAACTGTGTCTATAACTGTGTTTGCGAATTATAACTGTGTCTGAGTTCTACTAAAAATAGTGTTTTGTGCTTCAAACATCTTTAAATTAATTGCATATTATTAATCAATAGTAAATGTATTATTAATAAATATTAAGAAACTGTTAAGGTAAGTGTATGAAACTCAGGAGATTTATTTAAAATGATTTTTTATATATCCTAATTTCTTTTATTCTCCATTGCATTTTATTCCCCATTTCAAAATTTTTGGTCTACCGGTACGTCATCAATTTGTTTACAACGTACAGGTACGGTACTATAAAAAGGTTGGGACCCCCTGCGATAGGGGAAAAAGTACGGCACTGGAAGAGCAGAGGGGAAAGTGCCTAACTCGGGTAAAGTGGAACTCGATTTAACAAGACTCGGATTGTCCAGACTTTTTTTTTTTTTTTTGCTAATGTCCCTGGGGGCTGACGACATTACACCCCAGTCCGGAGTACATATGAATACAAGGAAACAGAAACACACAATCACAGAAGAATTTTATTAACAAACGATGACACCGGAGATGGGTTGCAGCTCCCCTTTCTAGACGGGGGCTCCTTTCGCAGGCGGAAGACTGACCGGCTCCCCAGAATACAACCAAGTCTTATGCGGGGATCAAACCCGCGTCCCCTGCATGGCACACTGTCCGGCCTTTGCTGTATCATAGAGAAATACCCAAAGATTTTCCTTTTTAGTAGAAAAAAAATGTTACGGTATTCTCTCGAATCCTATATTAACAGTGATGAATGCAAAATCAGAGGAATTTTCTTTATTTATAGAGACTTCAGTACTGTTACTAATTTTCATGTATAATTTTTTTTCATAAACTTTGAAAAATGCTGTATAGGAAGAATTTCGCATAATGTATGATCCCAGACTATTTTCTCCAGAAAAAAAATATAAAGTAATGCAAAGAAAAATCTGGAGGAAATTGTAATCAATAATTAGTGTTTTTCTTTTAACTATTTTTTTAATAGTGGGATCAGCTGTAAGGTGCTAATAGTGTGTTTTTTGTAACGGAGCTCTGCTGATACATTTTGAATCTATAGGAAATCTATTGACTTTCTTATAATATATTGGTTAGAATTAATTTTTTTTATCAAATCGGTATAGTTAAGGATATTCAGTCTCCATTATTTGCTTTAAATAAATATACTGGAACATTATTTTCAGCATTAAGTCATTTTTTATATTATGTAAAAATAAATACTACATACTTGGATATTATTTTTGCTGTTTGGCTGAAAAATTAACTTTCTTTGCTAAACCTTATTTTCAACATTAAGACATTTTTTTTAATATTATGTAAACAAGAGCTATATATATGGATATTATTTTCGATATTTGGGTGGAAAACTAACTCTCTTTACAGCCTTGCAACTGAAGTTCTCTTTATTTTCTCCACTGTCTCCGTCTAGAAACGAAAAAGCAAACATCGCTCAAATCATCCTACCACCATGTTTTCTCTTTAACCATTCATTCCTCTGCATTTCAAACACCTGCATATCATTCAAAAATTTCCCATAATTAATCACAAACACAATTAACTATTTATCAATACCCAACTCTCTCCTGTAAACATGAAAAAAGTGTCTGAATAATTACGGTTCAACCTTCAATATCCAGACGCTCGAGGATCCAATATGGTCAACCATATCATCCCTGGCTCCAAGGCCGGTGCGGCTAATCTCTGCGGGCAGAGATTCCAAATAAAGAACATTCGGACAAACCCGTTCAGTTCGACCCCACCCAAGATCCCCCTCCCTTTCCCGAGGGTAAACTGGAGCAACTGGGTTATGAATCTCTCGCAAATGACCTATTTAGCCTGGCTCCAAGGATATCTATTTAATGACAACGGTTCTTCAGCGCGTCAAGAGTGCGCGGTAAAGCGTATTAGGTTATTAGTGAGGGAATTTGTTAACTTGTTTTGTTTGAGGAGGGATTTTTTTATAGAGTCGAAGATGTCGGCGAATGGCTTATGTAACGGTGACCTGAACTCGATCTGAATATTGATCTTGTTTTCGTGAATATTAAAATACGGAGAAAGTGCATTTTCATGTTCCTTCTCACTTCTCGCGGTTTCTGCCTGCTCACTTCTCTTGGCGTTGGCAAGAAATGCAGCTGACATTATTAACGTTGCTTCTGTTTCCTTTATAACTATATGAAATAAGGTAACAGTGCATTGACACAACCTCGGAATAGTTTTAGCATCACATCCCCAATGGATGTCGAACTCGGGATATCAACTTTTACCTGGTTTACTAGGGCTTTTGCAAACTTTATCCGCCACCAAGGACCCTTAAAAAACAGACTTGGAAAATCTTACCGATTCATTCCCCTCTCGTGCAAAAACGCTAAATTTCGATAGTAATAAGAGTAATTCGAAGGTAAATTTTCTTAATCTTCCGCATCCCAAAAATATAACTTTTATCTTCGGAAAAGAGAGCATCCTACTTCTAATGGTAAAGGATTCTGGTAGTGCTACTGAATCAACAGGTCATATAATGCATATTATGTCCAATATTTCCAGGATATTTCACATCGTCCTTCCTCTCTTTTATTCGGGGATGGGTGGTTATACTATTACCCGTTACATATCTTTGACACTTGGATTGCACTGTAGCATCACTGTGAAGATAGTCAGCTTCTTAGCCCCACTTGATTTCCTCTGCTTCGTCGCTTTGTTAGAAAATTATTGTTAGTTGAGCATGATATAATTTTTTTATGTATGAAACTAATTTACGGTTCTATAGATTCTATTCGAATTTCGTTTAGAGACTTGTAAAATATCCAGATTTCTATGGTTTATCAAGCCGTAAATCCCATATCTAAATCAAAAAGGGGTTAATCATTCAAATTACAGTATTTTGAAACAAAAGTTCTAAAAAAATAATAATTCCGTACCCACTGTGAAATAAACGATACGAAGTTGACTATCACAAATCAAACCATCTGGAGGGCAACGGCAAATACTCATTCCGTATGAAAATCATTCCGAGAAAGAAACTGAGCATCAGGATGAAGATTTAATATGGTGACCACAAAACATCAACTGAATTAATCGGGGCAAAAAGTCCTGTGTGTGTGTGTTTTGGTCGACTACATTTTCTGCTGGATCCTATAGAGTGACTAAGGGATATTTTTATCCAGGTCGGTCAAAAAAGGCAGGTATGAGAACGTGGCCCACAGCGCTTAAAAACTTTATGAAACAAGTTAAAACACGAAACTGAATCAAAATTCGAAACTGAGACTTGCTTACAGTATTTACAAAAGGTTTTATTAAACCTTGAAAAAATTACAAGAAAATATTCAGTACAATGAAATCACTGGATAACACAAGCCAAAAATAGTTTAACCCACGGTCTCTGTTTCGAAAAAGAGAAAACCCGTGCAATCTTTCAAGAGAATAATAGGCCTCAGCCTTCACAGACCCGACCGCACTTCAGCCCGTCGGCGTAGCAAGTCCCCCCGAGACAAAAGGCAGCCGGCTTTTATCATCTCCGCTGATTCTTCTCGAGAGCCCTGGAATATTCCAGAAAATTCTTTAATGCTCCTCACTTCCGGATCCATTGTGTCACTTCCGCTCGTGCCGCTCGGACTCGAAGCTGTCAATTAGGTGACCATCAGAACCGCCTTCGTTGTCCGGGAGAGGTTCCAGACTTCGTCGATCATCGATCACTTCACTGTCCCCAAATTACAGGGCAGTCGCCGCCATGTCAGGTTTATCTGCAACAGATGGGACTCTCTGGAACGGAAAAAAGTCATTATTCCGTCCTTCCTATTAACTTTCCTTCCAGTACTTAGAAGAGCATATGTGGGGTAAATTATTAAGTCCATCACTTGTAAAGAAAAGGGGCTGCCGACATCACACAGGATTAAATGGCATCCTCAAGAATAAGAACTACTTTACCGCCAATAACAACCATCTAGCCAAGAGGGGTACCCCCATCTTGCAGACTGCCAGCAATCCTATTTCATATAGTTCGGTTGCTACTATTGAATAGCAGATGATCATCGAAGATTTCCTCGAAATATCGCTAGATAGAACAAGACTTTGTTAATGGAGGAATTCGAGTCAATCACTACCGGACTGGTCGAGAATGAAGCCAGCTGCTGCTTTCCGACTGTCCAAGGGAGACGACTGCCTCGCTGCATAGATCTGAGATTAGGGGCAACCCTTTATGCCAGCTTTACAATATGAACTCAATTATGAACTCTGCTCACCAACTAACACGCTTTGCTCTTGCGGCAGTCGTCCATCCGGGTCTGATGCTCGGAGGCAAGATTCCTTAGGTCAGACATTCGATGATTTCTTCGTTTGAGCGCTTCTTTGCTGGGTGGTATGTTGCAGACGAATAACCACTTTTTAGTTAAGTGCCTTCTGCATTTGAAATAAGAAAATAAATAAAAAAGAATTCAATTTCGTCTAACTAAAATCCTTGGATTTGCATTCCTGTTGCTTCCTCGATAGTATCAACTGAACTTGAACGGATTACCTTAAAACCATGATCATCGATATTTTACTGTTTCTTCTCGACTCTCGTCTGATATATAATGGTAAAAGTTAATTTTAGAGCTTCAGTTTAATGAATATATGTAGATCCAAAACCAGGTTAAGCTTAGAGCAAGTTTGAATTAAATGAATGATTGTAGCTGAATATTATTTTCGACAATTTACTTTTTGTGAGCAACTATAGATGAACATATTTTTCTTAAATGTTGAATCGATTTTTTTACTAAGTAAAAATTTACTTAAAAAATAGGGAAACTGTTTTCGCTATTTGACTGAAATACTAACTACTTTGCTTTTAAAATTATCTTTATTTTCTCTATGAACGTTTTCAAGAAGCGAATAGCATAAATGATTTAATCTATTAATCCATTAAGTTTTCTATCAGTATGTCCATAAAATTCATAAAATCATAATTTTTTTTATTACCAATAAATTATTACTTTTGTCATCCGTAAAGCACATAAACTTGTATTTTGGGGGGAATAGGAATTGCTCTCACATAAAAGGAAGAAGTCATATTACGATTTTGAGTATGCGTTCAGGTCTTTATTAAACGAAGCTTTTAAAATTTCCATTATAACTTTAAAACTTTCAATATTCTGATAGTGGTTACAGATTATAACTCGTATAAGACTTGAGATAAATTCAGGAGACAAATTCGGGATTAACAGGAACATTAGAACTTCTTAAAATCCAACATAAAAGCAAAGCAACTAGTTTCGAACTAATTAATGTAGTTCTTCCTTTGTAAATTGTCACACCCAACTGTTGAGGCAATCACACGTAATACTCCTAGGCGTAGTGATGAACGATATTAATTAGTTTGAAACGAGTTTCGTCTTTTTGTTTTCATTGTAGATTCAAAGAGGCTGTGTGATTCTGTTGTATGGGAACGAATGGGAAAGATGTTTTTGTCATGTGTATCCTTGAGGTTTCCTGCACGCCGAAGATACCTTTTCAGTATTATGATGCCTAAGGAATATCAGATTCAGGCGTTAGAATGCAGAAGACGAGGAACTTTTAATACTCGTGGGAAACATTCGACAAAAATAAATGTTTTCGTGAGATCTGTTTAATTTGAAGAGAAAGTTATTTTACACTCGATAATTCAAAATATTATACATCAGACAAGATGTCAGAAGAGGGTGAAGATTCAAATCGCTGATTCTTTTTAGCAATTATTTCCAGTTCAGTTGATAACGTTATTAAGAAAGAAAGAGCAATAACGTCGCAAAGAAGCTAATGATGAATAATTACATAAATAGTACTAATAATTAAAGGATGACATTTAAAATTTGTATGCAAAAATAGAAATTCAGTCTATCTGTTAGTTTCTTAGACAATCTCAAACCCCTTGATTTCTCTGAACCAAATTTTTCATATCTTCTTGCCAGGGGCCCCCGCAAAAAATTTAGGCCACCTTGAAATGTGGATTACCCGGCCCTTCCTCTTTCAGATTTTGGGAAAACCTTATTAAATCTTCCTCTTGCCTTTGCTTTCTGCGAATTATATCTATAACTATAGCTTAAGGACTCATTTCTGTCACACCAAACAGGGCCCGACATAGCAATTGAGGTCTTCCGGGGTTGAATCCGTGCCAATGAAAATGCTGCCGCCACAAATTTAGACCGGTCACTCCCAAAGGTGACATCTGGAGAGTTGGAAACCTCCTCCTACCCACTGAAACCCTGCGAAGAGGCTCTCCGGCCTACAGATTTCACATGCTATCAGCGGCGACACGAGGGCATTGAGTGGAAGGGACTCAAACTGAATCCTGACGGGTTAACCATTAGGGTGCCCCGAGATTAGTTGGTTACTGAAGTTCCTCCACATGTTTCGTATTCTGCAGTAAGCATGGATAACCATTAGGGTGCCCGAGATCAGTTGGTTACTGAAGTTCCTCCATATGTTTCGTATTCCGCAGTAAGCATGGATAAAATGCCGCAGTAAGCATGGATAACCATTAGGGTGCCACGAGATTAGTTGGTTACTGAAGTTCCTCCATATGTTTCGTATTACGCAGTAAGCATGGATAACCATTAGGGTGCCCCGAGATTAGTTGGTTACTGAAGTTCCTCCATATGTTTCGTATTCCGCAGTAAGCATGGATAAAATGCCGCAGTAAGCATGGATAACCATTAGGGTGCCCCGAGATTAGTTGGTTACTGAAGTTCCTCCATATGTTTCGTATTCCGCAGTAAGCATGGATAAACCTTTATGACGTTTTCCCGCGGAATGGTAAGCGAAAAATATTGTGTATCGCAAAGCATTAAAATATTACACTATTCAAGTTTCTCTAATACTAGCATGTTTAATATAGCTGAACAATCAGATAACTCGTATCATTTTCTAAAAACCTAAATTCAAATACCTTAAAAGCTTAATCAAACATACCTATATTTTTATGTGCCTTACAAGTATGTCTAATGCTTTTTCTAAAAAAATGTAAGCGTTTAAAAAACTTACTTAATACAGGGTGAACCAAAAGTCTTGCCCTGACTATAAGAATTCAATACAAAATAACCGTTTAATATAATAATGCAACTTTTGTATTGTTGGATAGGTCAGTTTTAGTAGTTTTTTTTTGTGCAATAAATGACCCAAGTGCTCCTTCAAGAGGGACTCAGGGGAATATTTTTAAGGAGGACATCATTTTCGGCCGGAATGGCGTCGATTCAAGAGAAAGCCCAAAAAGCGTTACCCCTAACATTTACTTAGACTTATTGCAACTTTTTTAGAAAGATGGCGCACCCTCACACTAGGGATCTTTAGTGCGTGATTTCCTAGACGAAACATGTACTGTGTGTACTGTAACAGAAGACATGTTAAATAACACTTGGCGGGAACTGAAATACCGCTTCGACATTCTCCGAGCTACCAAGGGGGCCCACGTTAAAATTTACTGAGGTAAATGGTCTTATAAAAAATTTATAACTGTACTTACAATATATCAAAACAAACATAAGTATAATTATAATAGTTTGAGCATGATAAATATTTATAATCAGGGCAAGACTTTTGGTTCACCCTGTATTTTGAAATAGTTTTTACACAATCACTCCCAAGTACAAAGATGAATAAATGGAAGGTATTTCATCTGCAAAAAGTCCCGAGGAATGAAATAACGAATTGTAATTTAATCTTTTAACATTGCGCTAACAAATCCCTTTTGATAAGCTAATAATACTGCTTGAAGTTTTCGAAAACGTAACATCATTAAAATGTTTAAAAAAATTATCTCAAATCACTATCTTCCATCATCTTGTGAGGTTCGCGATGAACAAGGAAAAAGAGACAGATCCTATCTCTGAAATCTGAATGTCCTTTATTTTCCTATCTATTTTTGCTCTTTCCAAATGAGTGTCGCAACGCCAGACATTGCTTTAAGACTGTTTGACGACGGCATCTTTGTTTGTTTGATAGTGGAATTTTTATCGCTAAGCAGGAATATCGCCGAAGATGGTTTTTCACGGCTTTACCAATTACTACGACAAACGAGCCTGAATACTAATGTTGTTTTTCAACGTTCGAGGAAGTTGATGACACGTGTTTCTCTATGCCCTTTTTAGGAACAAAAATGGACAAGAAATACATATTGGTGAAATTTGTTTCGTTTTATTAAAGTGAAATTCGTGAAAAAGATTAATGAAAAAAAATTATGAAAAAAAACCCCTTCCTTTTCATTTTAAATATGAGACGATTAATTTTTGTAAAATGAACCATTAATTAGTCTTTCATAGTAACATTTTGAAACTTTATTTTGTGGATAAAAATGCATATCAGGAAATTTAGTTCCTGTTCCTGACTTGAAATTGATGAATAAGATTAGGAATATATATTATGGGGGGGAAAATACCCTTTATTTTCTTCTCAAATATTTGAGACGTCTCATTTCTGTAGAATGAATAATTCGTCATTTATAGCAATATTTTGGAATTTATATCGAAAATATATTACAAAAATCTACCGAAAATATTGTTAACACATAGTTCAAAAGCAACAGAGCGAAACAAATTTACTAAAATGCTATCGAAATTGATATACTTCCAAGGTTTTTCTCTTTCTATTTATTACTCTCTAACACATACGTTTTTTATTTCTTGCTCTAATTTTTTGTTTAATTTTTGTTTCTGTCTACGTTATGACTATCACGCTTCGCGTTACTCCATTCTATTCATTTCATACTCAAAAACGGGAATTTAGTTATCCTTTCAACTAGTGATTAGGTACTGAATTTACCTAATCACTGTGATTAGGTACTAGTGATTAGGTACTAGTGATTAGGGAACTAGTGATTAGGTACCGGGATTTGGTACTGAAGAAGCTCTGTTCGAATCTCGACAAGCCCGTTAATTGCTGTGACTACACCGAGAATCGACCGGAAGACCGTCCGTGCAGTTGGTAGGGGTCGGACGAGGGTACCAGTCCTCCCAGATGTCGCCCCTGAGGATGGGAATTCTAAACTGTGGTGGCACCCCCATAAGAAGCAATGTTACTGACCTAAAGTTTGCTCCCGTAATAGAGAAGCCAACGAATCCGAAGTGTACGTATGGGCGAATTCAGTGTTGCCAACTTAGGGGTTTTCCCCACTAAATTTGGGGGTAAGTTAGATGAAAAGGGGTGTTTTTAGGGGCCACATTTTTTTAGGGAATTTTGTGGGGGGAACATTTTTTAATATTTTGTACAATCGAGACGCGTATTTTTTATTAGATTGTAAGTTCCATACATATCTCAAATGTAAATAAACCTCCATTTCATTATGTAAGTGTGTATTTCCTTTTTATTTCAATTTATCTCTCAAACAGGATGCCTATTTGGAACCAGAATTTCTTTTAGGAAGGTCTAGGGGGATCTTAAGTTGGTGACAGGGGGAATAGGGGGATTTCGAGATGGCGCTAGGGGGAGACGCTTCGTAGAGGTTGGCAACACTGGGCGAATGTCTCCGGATATACCTCACTGGAAAAAAATTAATCTTTCAACGACGGTGTAATCATAACATACCTCAAACGCAACTTTTATGATTATATACTTTCTCAATGCGTGATGAAACGTTCAAAATATAGGCCAAAGGATAACCTTCTTTTTAGTCGCACTCTGAAGATATTGAGGATCTCGCAGTGACAGATCGTAAAACAGTTATTGAATTCCGAGAGAAATGAAACAGCTTCTGATTATCTCCGTAGAGGTTACACAAGGATGACACGCCCTTATCTAGATCATCAGATCTGGCCCATAAAGCGACTTTCGACCTACAGCTGCCAGTCTTCAACTCCTCAGTGAAAAAAAAAAACGCTTATAAATGTTAGCAGTTAGAAATTGTTCCCGTCATCTCTCAATTATCAGTCAATTTTAATTTAAATAAATCATCTCTGGGACTTGTCTGTTAAGACAATCGCATTCGGTGCTCTAAAGACTTAACAAAGTAATTGGAAATATAGCATTTAAAACTAGTAAAACAAGCGAGGGACTACAAAAACTTGAAAATATTTTCTATAGATAGCTAAAAAGGAAACTTTATTCTCGGATTCCTGAAGCTCATTCAATTTTTCCCTCCCAGGAGCAGAGCGGGAGAACTTCAACGTACTTAGCCAAGGCAAGGAAAAGGGCCATTTTCCCTGCCTTGGATCTCTGTGTAGCTGTTTCTAGAAATATTATTTAATACGATTATAAAATTTCTCATTCTAAACTCCCAGCCATTTGCAAAAAAACCTCTTTTTTAATATTTATTATGAAAAAAATTAATTTATAATTAATTGAAACCTCAATGTACAAAACAGTATAGAAAGTGCACATAAATAAGAAGAAAATATCCAAGATGATCACTGACAGGAAGGTCATATATATACACCCCCAACCACCCTCTCACCCCCCATATATATATATATATATATATATATATATATATATAAGGTAAGTATGCCGAATATGAGACCCCTTTTTATTTTCATATATAACTAGGAAAGTAAGTGAGGGATTATAGTACCAACTTGATATCCTTTTAATACATATATTTTACTACATATAACAATGACAGAACAATTTCCTTGTATGAAATTATAACAATAACAATTCCCTTGTATGAAATTATAAACACAAGTGTTCCATTTTTGGGGTCTGAAAAAAGTAGTCCTAATATGAGACCCCCATTCTACAACTGTAAATATGAATTTGAATTACTAAAAAGTTCATAAAAGCAAAAATGTACACAATAATTAGATAACAGTTACCTATATACACTAATAGGTGAAAAAGAAGAGTGGCATTGTAAACAAATTTGTTGGTTTACACTACAGGTTTTGTTTACTTTTTGGTTTTAGATTCACACTTTTCACATTGTTCACAAATAAAAAGTTCGTCAGCTCCACAGTCTTCATGGGCCCACCTGAAACCCCTTCTACTTTGACGCCACTGCCCTGTCCGTTTGTCTTCTGAAAATAAACAACCACAAAAAAGCGTCGTTTTCATCAATGCTATCATTTCTGCTGCCATGGAGAGAAAGTTTCTCATCATCTTCAAATGAGAGATCATCATAGCTATAATTAGGCTTATTCATTCTCTGTTTTTTAACTAGTGTTGCATTTTCATCCATCCTTAATTTTCCCCTTCCTGTCCCCTTTGCCTTTCTTGTTTCCTTATCCTTTTCTTTTTTATCTTAATCTCCTTTTCATCGTTTATCCTTTGATTTCTTAACTTTTAGGTCTATTCCTTTTTTTTCTTGTAGGAAACAAATTTTTTTTCGAACATGCTGCAGTTCTTTTATTAATGATATCAATTAATTTATTTTTATAGGGTGATGATGTGATAATATCGGCTTTATGGGCCCTACTTGGTTTCTAGGTGTTTTTCTCAGGAGATTTATTTCTTCAGGAGTCACTAAGAACTTTTTGGAACTTGTTGTTTGATCAATACCTTCCACATTGTCATTACTGCTACATGGTTGAGGATTTCGCCTGGGCGTCATAGCATCTGCATCTTCAGAGGAAACAAAGCTGTGAGAGTGAAAACTAAAAGGCCTAATATGAGACCCTATCTCATATTAGGCATGCTTTGGGGTCTCATATTGGGCACGACCATGTTGTTGAACACGCAAATGAAATTTTTAGGTTAGGATTGACGTTAGCTTGAAAACAAACAGGCGTGTTTACACTCCACATTTATAGCTACCTATCAAATACTAACAGTTTTAATAAGAGTCTTACCTTGGAGGTGAAAGCAGCCAATCAAAATTGTGATGCAAAAAAGTCGACGAGCACACATTCAGGAAAAATAATACTGCACCTTTGTGTGCGCTTGCAGATACTCGACTGACTCACCCTTTACGAAGGATGCAATGTACTACTGTTTTACGTTCTAGTCGCCAGGCGGCAGTACTTGATACGTCCTATACGCTGGGGTCTCATATTAGGCATACTTACTATATATATATATATATATATATATATGTGTATATATATATATATATATATATATATATATATATATATATATATATATATATATATATATATATATATATATATATATATATATATTTGTTTGTGTGTGGCATTTCTGTCGTTTATCAATTCGGCCATCTTTTAGGAGCTATTATTGTTGATTTCCTTATGCATTATTTAATAGCACTTTTTACGTTCTTCCGTTCGTTAATTATCAAAGCTCCACGTAATTATGAAATCATGTTTGCTATTTTAGATAATTCAATTATTTATCTTTTCTCAACCTTTCTACGCTAATTGTGTGTATTCCGTTATTTCCGATATTAAAGTTAATTTAACTCTCATGTGTGTATATATATGAATGCCTCTTGGCATCACCAAACTTTTACAAAAACCACCGTCAACTGCACTTATTGCGAAATTTTAAGATTAAAAAAAAATAACCAAGAGATGAAACAGATGATAAGATGTGTTGGTCAAAGTGGCTATATGTCTCGTGCTTTTATTCTGCTACCGTCTGTCCCGCCTTAGGCTCCAGCAACCTGACTACTCTATAATCTAAACTCTTTTCATCCGACCTGATTGTTTTCACTTCCACAAATCTGACCACCCAGCTCAACCGAAGATTCGGATACCCGGAAGCGATTGGCGACAGCGATTTCCAAAATCACTCTCCCATAATAGTGGCAGGAACTGGATCAAAAGAGCCCGGGGGGAAAGGAATTACTTACCACGGCCTTTAAAACTGCTATTGAAAAGATCAAGCACTGATTTACACTACTGGCGGTGTAATTGTTTGTTACCTCTTTCGTCCAATACGTACCCCGCATACCGTCGAATTGTCTTCGAGTTAAGTGAACTTTAATTCTAGGTTGTCGCTCAGACTCTGTTATTTGCCCATTTTAGGATGTTTTTTTTTTATCATTTCATATATATATCTCATCCTGCATTGTACCAGTGTTTGCTCCGGAAATAACATATATTTATGGCCACAGCGGCACAAATATCCTGCAATAATGACATGTATAATATGAAAAGTGGAATACACAATTTCACTTGAAATCACTTTTTTAAAGTTTGGGACACTTTAGGTAGATATTCTTTGGTTTTTAGGTGGCCCTGTTTCGCTGAAATGCCTCATGAATGAAATCATATTAATGAAATAGCCTCCGTACGTAATTTTTTTTTTTCAAAACGTGGATCATTTGTAAAGGAATTTTCCAGGAAACATAGATTTCTGGGTTTTTTGTGAGACAATGAATGATAGTACTAAAGAAAATAAAATTCTGAAATGTTATTTACTATTGCGTATATAATTTTTAGATGGTCTGTTATTATTTCTTTTAGTATGTTTTTGTAACTCATTGGTAGAAAGATATTTATATAGAAAACCCAACTTAAATGTCAGTTCTTTGAATAATCAGGTCAACGGTGTTAAATGATCTCAAAGCTTCGATCAGAACATAAATCAGATGGATCGGCATTATAGACTCCAGCCACAAAATGTCGCATCCTTCTCACAAAGAAATTTCAAGACCAAACTTTGCCTTTTAAAGCATTTGATAAACTTTATTAACGGGTTTGTACAAAATTGATCGAAATTAAAATTGTTATTTAATGGAAACTTGTGGAAACTTACCCGTAATAAACACTTCAATTCTAAAATAAATTTAAAAGATACGAAATGTTTCGAAATGTTTCGAACTCATTAATATTTCATCCACTGGCCGAGGATCATTATGTATGATTCTTTACATGAACAATTCACAAATGCAGCATTTATGAATTGTACGTAGTGACAATTGCATGATGAGGAACTGTTGATTCCTTTCAAACATATCGCCATCATAATGTTATATGAAGAATGTGATAACGATGTGAACTTGAAGAAGTGCCAAACTTAAAATGTTACAAAGTTAAAGAAAATGTAAATAATTCAAACAGAGCACAATATTGGCTCTATTCGTAAAATTTAGTTGTACTTTTCGGTTTAACAACAGCGTAAAGGCGTAGGGACATAATCTCTATCAAATTTCCATTGTATTTGACTGATTATCTTTTAGAGAGAAATTTTCCGAAGTTTTGATCACTAACATTAATATTACTTGTATTACCAACAGGAAACTTAAGGAAAACATATAACTGAAGCCCAGAGCTTCTTAAAATCAACAATAAAAAAATGTTTATATTGTTTCACCAACGCGACAGGCACATTGTCTTTCGACAATCGCACACTACACCGAGAAATTGTTTGTTTCTTGTAATGAAGGTACCTTATAGATCATAGGTTCCCAAAGTGGTCCAGGTGGACCCCCAGGGGTCCATAGGAGACAACACGGGGGTCCACGTAGACGTGAAAAGAAAACAGGGGTTCATAAGTTGTAAGTGGGGGGTCTACAAAAAATTTTCTGGTTTTCATAATAAAGAACAAAAATTTTGGCTTGGATTTACCTATCAACGTAAGATAGGTGCTCAAAAATATTCGAGACCCAGTTCAAACACAGAATTGAATAGAACAATAGATAATAGTACAAGTGTACACCACATGTCGAGACTTGCAAAATGCCGCCCGTGCACCCGCTCGTTAACTTGCAGTTACAAGGGGACAGCCTTAATTTAATAAAAACAAAGGGTGTAATTTCGGCTTTTCTTGGTAAATTGAAATTAATGAAGCAAAATATTAGTCGGCGCGAATTCTCCCAGTTTCCGCACTTGTCACAGATAGAATGTCTTGATGAGGATATTCAGACATACGCTCAACATTTAAATACTCTGCATGATGACTTCAATAGATTTGAAGATATTCTGACGATGGAAATACCACCATGGATCATAACCCCATTTGATGAAACGGAAGAGTCGAATGTAGTATTACAAGAGGAGCTACTTGAGCTCAGCACCAACGAGGAACTGAAGGTGAAATTAAAAAAGGCTATCAAACATTTTGGCTGCAGGCAGAAATCCCCGAAAAATATCCTGGGCTGTGGGAAATTGCGAGAAAATTTTTGATAGCGTTTCCCTCGTCATATCTTGTCGAAAGTAGTTTTAGTGCCGTTACCAACCTGTTAACAAAAAAAAAAGGAGCAGATTGAACATCACAGAACGGGGAGATTTGAGATTACTTCTTACAAAACTGAAGACAAATATTGATAATTTGCTGTCAATTCATCCAGTACATCCGTCTCATTAAAAGTATGACTATTTTTTATTGTTGATTTACATTTCAGAGTTCATTGTTGATTTTTTGTCAATTGTTGATTGTTTGTAATAATAAATGTTTATAATTTTGTATAACCACAAGTATTATTTTAATAAATAGGACACAAGAAAATGTGCAACTATTTTTTTCTTCTTAACACCCCCAATTTAGGGTGATATTTTTTAGGAGTTTTGGGAATACAGTAGAAATGTAGCAGCAGGGGGTCTACCGAAAATAGTAAAACTTTGAAAGTGGTCCACGAGAAAAAAAAGTTTGGGAACCTCTGTTATAGATAAACTAACGCCAACTCCTGGTGCCGCCTCAGTTTAGACCGAGCAACCCCCAGTGGCGTCATCTAGGGGGATAGTTTCTTCGCCCGACTCCTAAGGGGGCAAGGGACCTTTAACCTTTCTTTTTTAATTTTTCAATATTTTGCACTCAATACAAAATGGCAATAATTAATATTTTTTCTACTAAGTTGAAGATACTTAAAATTTACAAATAATTATTTCGTGAAAGAATAAGACTTTTTCTTCAAAAAAATCTTCAAAAATGCTAGAATTTTTCAAAATGCTCCATATGTATTATTTTACTTCAGATTTCTTCCAAATTTCTCAGGATTTTTAATTGAAGTGTTTTCCACGAACCTGTGCATCATTCTCAGAAACCACAAATATATTTCAAATTTATAGATCATGAAAAAAAGCAAACACATAAAAGACAACAACAGGCAGATTAAAAAAATTATTATTTATGCCTTTAGATTCATAAAAATAAAATAATTGCACAATTATGTTTATATATGTACAGTAAACTTACATTAAAAAATTTAAAGGTTTTAAAGGATTTGGAATGCACATGGAGTATTTTGAAAAATGCTAGAAAATTTTGAAAATTGTTTTGAAAACCAGGCAATATTTTCCAAAAAATCCTTATTTTAAATTCTAAGGGTCATCATTGTAGTAAAAAAGAATACAAATTATTCTCTTTTTGTAAATAGAGTTAAAAATTGAAAATTGAAAAATTCCAGGCTGAAGGTCCCTTGTCCCCTACGGTGGGACTTACGGTGGGAATCCTAAGATGGGACTTTCCGGTCTGCAGATATAGCGTGCCCGGCAATGACGCGTGAGCATGCAGCTTGTCGGGATTCGATTCGAGTAACCTACCCTCAGTGCATAATTCTGACGCGCTGACCACTAGGGTTTCTGTTAGTAACCCAGTTCTTTACACTTCCCATTTTTATAGTAATGCTGATTCACACTGAATGTATGACACCAGTTTGAAGGAGTGAGGTCACAACTCCGTTTTGGTATTTTTGTCTTTTTGTGTATCGATACTAGCTCCTTCAATCGATATGTAAATTGTACGTAAGTACTCAGGTATAAAAGGGGAGTACATACTTGTGACTAGGAGCATGGGGCATTTGTCATTACCTTGACTTTGACTTGTTTATGCTTTCAAGCTGTTTGGGTAAATTGCCCAACTTTGTGTTAATTATTCTAAATGTGAATTAAAATTATTTTTTTTATTTTAACTTGATTTTCTTTCGAGACATCTTCTTTTCTTATCAAGACTCTGCTATGCTCCACTGAGGCAACTTTTTAAAAAGATTAATCAACAGTTTCCTCGGGCCAAAAAACTATGAATGACAACTCATTAACTGAATTCATCGGGACTGGAGCATCAAGCGTGACTGCCACTTTGGAACATCTATAGATGCGAAGAGCAATACGCCATTCGTAATAAACAGGAGGAACTCAAAAATATTCGGTACTTTGTGGAAGAACTCTCATGGAGACCCTTTTTCGAAAACAATTTCGACAGATATAATGATATAATTTAGCATATGTTACTCCCTTTCAGAGGAATTTTCAAGAATCTGAATGCCTTTGTTATGCTCAGGGCAGCCTAGTGGTTTGCGACGTGGAATTCGGCACTGAGGTTGATCGGTTCGAATCCCGATAATCGCCGCTAAATGCTTACGTGTCTACACCGGGTATGGACACGTTCAATTCGTAGGCTGGGAAGTCCCTCCCGGAGGTATATTGTAGGAAGGCGTGTACGAGCCCACAGTATGGCACACTTGGTGGTGGCTCCGTCAAAATTAAGGTAATGTGCTGTTTCACCTATACGGTGTCCCTATTGCAAGCAGTCAACAAATCTCGTGGTTACTTGGGGCGAATCTCGAGAGAAAATGTGTTTGCCGAGTAGGGAAAATATTCTTTGCTATATGAAACCTTAGATTTTCAATAAAACATTCTTTAATTCAATAATTATTCTTTGCAAAAACAAAAAAAGCTCTTATATGGATATGCTTAGTGATGACTTCTGATGACCGGAGATTACGGCTTTGATTGTATGCAAATTGCAGCCCTATCTTATTCAGTTACATCCTCCTTGCATTTAATATTCGTGTCCCTTTTGCCACACATGTATTAACCTCTAAGTTAATATTATAAATAATCACAATTCCGTGCCCAATAAATCTCCCAATCGTGCTCTTTCGCAACCATATTATAATCGCTCTGTTTATTGGATTGTCTTGAGGTAACAAGATAGGCTTTTATGGTACATGTCTCATTAATACATCACCCGAGTTTGCACCTGCCTTGCAGCCATAAAGTATGAAAAATTTATGAATGCAGTTATGATGCATCTCGTAACAAAGCATAAATCTTTTTAAGTTTGGTTAAGGGTACTTTTATAATGAGTATTTGTTTTATGTTCTGTTATCAACTGAAATTTTTCATTGAGCAGGTTTAGATTTTTCTCGCTTGCATTAATTGTTCGTCGCGTAATAGAATAAATTTTCTGAACCACACTCACCGGTATCATTTAGCACTTAAATATGAAATATTTTTGCGATAATATTCAATGTTTTCATCGTCTACTCAAAGTAGTTATAACAAACAAACATTTTGATACAATATGGACTCTGGACTGCAGAATATGAAGTGTTGTAAGTTGGTAATATCCCCACTGAATGATTCTTAGGACAGGTGTTGCAAAAATACAAATCATGCTTTTGAGGTAAAAGTCTCCAAAATTTTTAGTCTAGAAATTTATAAACCTTTTGTAATTTAAGGTCCATCAACAATGTCACGAGCACTATTTTTCAACAGAAATTTTAATAAGGCGAAACGTCGCAACGTCACTGGCTACGTCAGTTTTCGTCTACTATAGATCACGTGATTATGGGGTGGCAGAAAACAGAAGCTGTTCCTATGCGTTTGCATGTGTTTTTGGACGATACCTTCATTTTGAGTTAAATAATTTAAGTTTATTTATAAAATTCCTCATATTAGTTGTATGTAACAGGTATTTAACACCCTTTTTTTCAATATTTCGCAAGGTTTAAGAGAATATAATCATTCTTTCGTTGAGAATGATTATTATTATGTTGAGATATGTATAGATATCAGGATAAGTTACTTCAGGCCAGCGTCTTGTATCGTAACTCCAGTCTTCCTCTGTCAATAAATACGGGTCACATACTGAATAAACCTTTCCGGGCTGTACCTGAATGTTTAATTTAGTGATATACCTTTGTTTAGATACCGTATCTAAAGACTTTGCGTAATCTGAGAGCATTTTATTCAACAAGCTGTAAGAATGCTCATTGAACTCCATGTTAAATTATGCAATGTTTTGCCACTCCTCGCCAAACGAGAAGTAAAATCTGCAAGAGTTGAGATGTGACATGCTGCGAGACACTGCCCTATTGGAAATTTATATAATTAATGGTTAAAAAATCAGTTGGAAGCAGTTATCACGCAAAGTAGCAATAAATAAGTATGAATTTGATTTTCCCAACTTTCATCTCATTTTAAAATAACTGACTCATTGGTAGGAAGGCTTACCGGAAACATCAAAAAAAGCTCTGAGTGTTCCCAATATCGGTAATCCGCTGCATTACTTCATGGATTTCTTTTTTTTCCCGCATCTTTTGAAAGACTCATCGATCATCGAACGAAGTTACTCAAATGAGAAATCTCTGCTGGATTTACTAAGAGAATTCATCACATCCGATGGATAAATTTTTGCTCACAGGATAGTCACCGTTTCACTCGTCAAATTTGTTTCTGTTAACTTTAATCCAATTTTAAAATACGATTAAAATATAATTAAAATTCATTCAATTGTACTAGTGCTCGCCGGAACAATTAAAGACGGCTCTAAGTTTTTCCCAATATTCATCGCACACCGAAAAACCACTGCATTATTTCATCGACATCTTTTTCTTCGCATCTTTTGTAGGACAAAAGATGTATGGAAAGTATGCTATAAAAAGTATTTTAAATATAAAGTATGCTGTAAGACAAAAAGTATGCTATCATGCATACTTTGTAAACAAACGTTTTGTCAATAAACGACTAAACTTCAACCTAACTGCAGCAATTTCTTCATGCCTATGATGTGATATTGGATCTTTAAAAAACAATACCAGAATATTCCCATTGGAAATTCGGAAAGTAAAACAGTTAACAAAGAGCCTGTTGTTAATGTCTTTCATTGTTTTCATCTTGATCATCGAACGGAGCTACGCCGATGAAAATTCTTTGCCGAATTTCCTAAGGGTATTCATCATATCCAATGTGTATTTGATCACAGGATAGTCATTGCTGGTAGTCATTGCTTCATCCGTTTCCTATGAGTTTTTTGTGATCGTCCGATGGATTTGAGATAGATACTCTTTTCGGCCTAGTCCCACTGGACACAAGACCTCAAAGTTTAAGGGACATGACTTTGAAAGCACTTATGTATGTACATTCATATATTTGAGCGTTATGTGTTTTACTCCACCCAGAATTTAAATAGCTATGTTGCTGTGTTGTTGTTTCTTATGCCCCCTGGTTGGAAGTTCCAGACCCGGTCCATATAGGCTTCGGGCTGAAGTGTGCAGCTCCGGTTTGAATAGCACCACAAGGGTCGGAATCCGGGAGTTACTGTAAGTTACGGATATAACCAGACGTGGTAAATTTTATTATACATTCGGTAGCGTAACATTGCAAAATTTCTTTTATATCTATTAAATGGAGTAACACTTATTAAAGATAGAGAAGATAAATTTAATGAAGATTGGATAAGTAGTTAACTACACGTACTAACATCAGATCTTCCAGGGTAATATAATATCTGTTTAATATGATCACATTGCAAAATAAATGGCGGAAGAGGAACAAAACTTATAAGAACTTGTGAGAAAATTGATACTTGTAGCCATTTTTGCGTTTGAGAAATAGTTTTCAAAAGTACCATACATTTAAAAGAATATTAATAAAATTATATTGCGTAACTGTGTTTTTCCATCATGCATACTTTGTAAACATGTATACTTTGTTTTGTCAATAAAAGAACAAACTTCATTCTAACTGCACGCAATTTCTTCATGCCTAAGATGAAATATTGGATCCTTAAAACACAATACGAGAATTTTCCCATTAGAAATTCAGAAAATAGAGCAGGTAACAAAGAGCATGTTGTTAATGTTTTTCATTTTTTTCCTTCGAGGAAAACAAAACGCATTCATATTGTATTTAATAAACATGCAGTGTAAAAAATTTAGAAACAGTTTTAAATAGTGGTACACAAGAGAGACATACAAGTATCATCAATCTTAGAGTACAATGTTAAATAACAAGATCAATGTTTTGTATTTTATTATATTTAATATCTTTTCCTGTTTCAAAACTATGCTTGGATGGTTATAAGAGTTCCAAACACATCGTATCGTGTTATAAACAATCTTACTTCTGTAGGAGGTACATTTTACTCTGATCTTATGCGTGCAATCCCAGTTACGTCTCATCTGATCACAGAAAGGATTTTTATTTGTAAATTATTTGACACCAAGTGATCGATACCCAAAACTAAAATTTTAGAAATAAAGAAACCCGTAAAACAGGTTATAGAAAATTACTGACATCTATTAATAAAAAAATAGCAAAACTTCGAATATAATGAACTCTCTAAAGATGATACTTGCTTGATGAATTACTTTATGACTTATAAAATCTTCTTTACCCAATTCACTGGAAGTCAAAACTGAAAGTTACTGAATACATGTCCCAGAATACTAAAGTGAAAGTACTTCGGTAACAGAGATTGCATGTGTGTTTGCAATCGTTTGTTATCGGCTTTAAATTGCAATTACGATTAGAACTGCAAGGCCAGTCAAATTATAGATATTAGCATTGATATTAAATCAGGTCTGTTAAACTTTCGTGGGGCAAAATAGGAAGAAGACACTCTAAAATCAACAAACTTTCCTTAAAAAGAAAATCTGTTACGTTATGCATGAGACAGAAAGAAACTGTCGGAATATTTCATATTTGATTCCTATAGGAAAAGAAACAACTTTCTTTAATACATTCATGTGAAATCCATAAGGGAAGGAAAAGGGAATGGTAAATAGTTCCATCAATTCCCAACTTGACCCTTTAAATAAGTCCACTGACTTTAACACAACACTACATTTATTACACCACTAACTAACATACACATCTAACACACACAATATTAGAAATGATACGTATGGCACTCCTGACGGGGAGCACGTCTGCTCATCCCGGTGTCCAATCACACTTGCCTCTCTCGTGCTGCATTCTCATCGTATTTCTTGTTTGACGACAACGTGCCCATTCTTTACATTTGCATATCTATGAATTAGGGATGTGACATCGATGTCGATGTTTTGATAAAAACATCGATGTTCTAAGCATCGATTTATTGAAGCCGATGTTTTTTTAACATCGATGTTTTGTGTTTGATGTTTTACGTTGTCTCGATGTTTTGTGTTCGATGTTTTACGTTGTCTCGATGTTTTTTTTTTTTAGTGAAAAGGTATCACAATAAAAAAATTTACCACATAGCATAATTTTCACACTCAGTAAATGTAAGTCTGAATTCTGAAAAGGACGAATACAAAAGGGGGAACGATTCCTTAGCGAACAGACAAATGGCAATCAACAACCAATGAACCAATCAGAGCGTTTGGAATGTTCTTGACACTCCAGAACCTTCCATGGGGTTTTATTTTAAAAATAGTATATACACGAGAGCAGCCATTTAAGTTTTTTTTTGTTCTGGTTTTATATAAGTTGACGTTAATATTATTAGTAAGATGCCTCCTAAAAGTACCGTTTGGAAATATTTTTGCAAAACCTCTGACAAATTAGGGAAATGCAATACTTGCCTTAAGTCCCTCAAACCTTCTGGCAATACCACGAATTTATTTGTACATTTCAAGGCAAAACATGGCGATATTTACAACGAGAATTTTGAGTCATCAATGTAGCCCAAGGCAAAAGCAACTAAGTTTTAGTCATTTGTGTCAGCCCAATCACAGAGTAAAATTAAAAATTAAATCACCTCCCCCCCCCCCACACGACTAACCGAAGTAACATTAATGTTAGAGATTACTAAACCAGTTTTAAAAAATGGATGTTCTAAAACATCGATGTTTAAAAACATCGATTGTTTTTGGGCGATGTTTTATTAGCATCGATGTTTTAATATTGAATATCGATGTTTCAAAATATCGATGTTTTGTTATCGATGTCGCATTCCTACTATGAATGGTGTTAGGTTAAATTAATTAATTTAACATTATTGTTTTATTTAATTTTACATGACATTCGTCGTAGCGTTGTGAAAACCTGTTAGTTTCAGTTCAGTGAAATATAAATTCTTATTTTAAGACATTTGCAAGTTCGTGACATATATTTTGTTAAAATTTATCAAGCAAGTGGGGAAAAAATCAATATATTTCTTTGTATGAGGCATGTCGAGCATCATTCTCTCAGAAAATGCCCTCATTTAATTGTGCCCGAGGCAGCGAATTCGGTAGAGGGTGCACTGCTCAAATCCCTGCAACTGCCACTAAATGTCCTTGGGTCTATATGAGGCATGGGCACATTGAATCCGTGGGTCGAAAAGTCCCTCAATGTGGTATGTGGTTGGAGGAGGGTATGACAGATCCTATGCCTGCACTGTCCAAATTGCGGTGGCACTAACGGCTACGTTGGTTCACCTGTACGGGCCACCCAGCATAAGAATACATCAAATCTGACAGTGATTGGATAAAATTCGAAAGGAATTCGCTGAAAAGGAACCCGCCGAGTTTGGAACAGGATCATTATGAGAAATGCGTAATATCATAAAAGCTGTTAGCGTATGATATTTGCAACGTCATATATTGTTATACTAGCTGAGTGGCAACCCGATGTGTTGCTTCTTCGATTTAAAATGAAATGGTTTTATTTCTTAAAGATTAAAAACTTTTTAATCACTTTTAAAAATATATTAGAATTTTTCAAAAACGAAATAATTATTTAAAATTCTCTTTTTCAAATTTCGGTTTTTGGCTTTTGAAATAATTCTCTCAAATTTCCGTTTTCAAATTTTGCTTTTTAAACAAAAAAGAAATTCATTCAATTAGAAAAAATTCTAAAGGTTTTTAACTTCTCATTTCCTAAAACTAAAAATATTTCTGGATTTCAATTATTAAATGACTCGTTCTCAGACTCGTTCTCAACTAATGTTTTTTTTCCTTTTGGCAACATGGCCGAATGTAAATATTAAATTCCATGGGGGAAAAAGTGCTTAAAAAAATAGAAAGACAGTTCTGATGAATTCAAAATTGGTGGCGGAAGAATCCTCATCAGTTGCTCATTAATTAGAAACAAATTTCATGAACTTGCTGGAATTATTAGTGAGTAAAATAATAAGTCGAAAAATTACGAACTCCCCATTCAGTTACATTAGGATACTACGGCGATCAGCGCGAGAAATTTCAAAAGTGAGTTTTGCAAGTACACTTTTTTAGAATGAAAACATTTTTTATTAAATGTATTTGGCATATTTTGGAAACTGAGCATCTAGCAAATGCCGATAAATCGTAAAATTGACATTAATAGGTGCAGAAAATGGAAATATTTGTCCATCAAAATTGTCGATTTCGTGAAATTCGGAAAACTGCTTTGGGGAAAAAGCTTCGTTTGCAATGAGAAACATTTTTAACTGTATAAAAATGTTTATATCCTTAAAGATGAAGAGTTGTTGAACACATGGAAATGAAAAAATTGTCGATTGGAGGACGGAAAAGTTGAATTTTGCATGCATGAAAATATTGGAAATTTGCGAAATGGAAAGGAGCCGGAATGTCAGCTGTTTCTGCTGTCCGCTTCTTTTGAGTTCGACGGTTTTAATTTATTAATTAAAAAAGTTTAAAGTTTTGAAAGTTGAGGATAGCATCAGTGCATGCGTCTCGGCCGTCCGCGTATATCGGTACCAGTCGCGATATCCTGCTATGATCGGTTCGCGAGATTAGCCCGTCCCCGTGTTTGCTCACTAACAAACATACGTTTGTTTACCTTCAGCTGTTTTAATAGTAAGATTAAAATACCTTCTTTATAATTAGCTCTGAGGAATTCGCAAAAGGCTGGACGTTAAACCCACCTAAAAAATAACGCTCTTTACTTCGTGCAATGTTAACTACGTCAGGGTTGAATCTCGGGTTAAATTCATTTGAAATCTAAATTCATTCTGCTTTAAATGACATTTCAAACGTCAGGAGTGTGATGAGACGAAATCTACTTTAAAAATGAATTCGCCTACCTTTACGCCTTGTGATGAATTTGCAGTGTCAAAAAACATGTGTACACTGGCTAATTGCTTCCTGTTAGGAAACTAATGCAGTTATTTTTTGCATCAGAGATCCTTTCAGATTGCTTTAATGAAGATCGCGAGGAGCGAAAGAAAAATTTTTTTCCTCAATTAATAGAGGAAAATTTCCATCGTAACGAAGTGCATCGTCTAAAACAAGCTGGCATCCGACCCGTTGGCTCCATTTTTAATTCCCGATAAGATCTCGAGATAGCGTCTGCTGCCAATATACTAATCAGCCGATCATCTCTCCTAATTAGCTCTGTGCTTTCCATTAACATCCCCGTCGCATCCTTTCCGCGCCATAAATCACGCTGATGGAAACAATTACACGTTGGCCCGCAATATCCGAGCCCGCCCTCTAACCCTTCACTTGTGCCCCGGTGACAAACTTTCTTGCTTTGAATCATTGAGGGGAGGGGGTTCAAGGGAAAGGTATCGGCGGTGGGTCCGGCCGAGCCTTTTGCAGATCGTGATTGCCTCCTAGATCGTGAGATGCATTTCGTGAGTCTATTTTCGCTCGCTCGCAGGCTACCGAATTCAACGAGAGGGGAGGAGGTAAAAATTATATTAAAACTGCAGATTTGGGTGCGATGTGGTCGTAGCACTCCAATCTCAAATGTATCCGACGAATATTTTCCGAATGCTTTGTAATTAACGTGGGAATTAACACTTACAGGACATTTGTGAGATTGATATACACATAAAATAGCATTCTAGGTAGTCAAAAATCAAGAATTATTTAAATCAATGCCAACCATCACTCCTGGGAATGCGGGCATAAATTTAATTTTTCCCGGCGCGAAAATTGTTCGTCATACTAACTCCATTTCTGAACTCCATCCCCCCCCTATTTATATATTTACATGCAATTAATCTATTCACTGCATTCCTTTAATTCTTAATATCGTTCACCTGTTTCACATTCTTCCTTTAATTCGCAATATCTTTTATTATTCCGTGTACTCGGTTCCATTTTATCACCTGTTCTCCATAGTCCTGCTTTATCCGTTAGCTTCGTTAACGGGTGTGTCCCTTGTGTGGTTATAAAACTTCCCCCTTCCACAAATCTTGCCACCTCCAATGGTGTTTCTTCTAGAATTTTTGGGTCCCCCCCCCCCCTATTTATATCAACGATTTCAATGCTCCTCGCATTTATGAATTGTTCTTAGCGACCATACCAATGCTCCTTAGCCAGATGGTGGTCTATTAACTAGATTGAAACATGTGTCACAGTCCCTTTAATTTGATTGTGGTTATCAAGCAGCTTTCTTTTTAGTATTTAACATAAGTTTTATAAATTACTGAAAGACTTGATTATTCAGGCATCTGTAACATAAAACTTCTCCTCTTAGTGAACATTCCTGGAATTTTTCAATGATCAATTTACTAAACGTGGTTAATCTTTTTCCCACGTCGTGAAAAAAATCTCATTGGGAAATTAGGATTGTATATACAGCTGATATTCACTAAAGGCTGTCGTGTAATCACTGGGAGATCGGGTATTGAAAGATGATTGTTTTATTGACTTTCAGTTTATTCAGAGATCCAAAACTGTTTTATGCGGATGCATGCAGGGATAAGCATTCCTAAAATCTCACATTCTTTGTAATTCAGAAGTAGTATCTATTTTTGACGAATGCCCGTGTTTCACGGTCGCACCATACGTACGGTTATGAGAATTAATTTGTGTAAAGGGGTTTAATTTTTGAAAGAGTCCAAAGTGGATCTCTTTTTACCAGATGAATACCACGATAAGCCCTCTTTGTTACATCCATTCTGCATATAAACATCATTGCTTTCTGTACCTTAAACCTTAGAACGTGAATGACTGTGAATTTAATTTATGCCATATTCTTAGCAAAGGTCTGAGTTTTATTTAAGGCAACTCAACATCCAAGTGATCGGTCAAAGGTGAGAGAGTTGCTACTGTACTGATCACGAGTTGGACTCCAGTAGCTTCTGCGGATTCACTTATTTGGCGTTTTTTAATTCATCCTATCATCCATTATAAATAAGAAGTGGCTATGTCGTGTTTTTTCTCTATAAATGGCAGTCCTCCTACAAGAAGATCTCATGATTATCGCTAGGTGTCCTATGATTCGTTACAATAAATCAGACTGGGTCCGGGGCATTCTAATGGTTATCGCTTAGGACTGAGGGTTCTAATCCAGACAATCGCCACTGAACGCTCTCTTATCTAAGTTGAATATCGGTACGTAAAATCTATAGGCCGAAAAGTGTCTCCGGGAGGTTTGTTGCGGTGGGTGGAGGGTCCGATCCCATCAGATGTCGCCCCTGTGGGTGCTCGGGTCAAATTGTGGTGGTACCTGGCAAAGAGTCGGCCTCCGGCACTTGTGGTGCCCAATAGTCGTGGTCTGAGACACATCTCTTCGCCCTGCAGCCTTTCATGGACCTGGTTTAGGATTTAACAGCAGCATTGGCAACAGCAATAACAACAGCAACACGATATATCGGTTATACTGTGTAATAAATTCAGCCTTTAATCACAATTTTCCTCCTTAACACTCATTATAAACTAGTTAGAGAAGTGCATTTAGTGGCTAGAATGAGCGCCCGTCATCCATCAATTCTTCAAAAACGCATCAGCTGAGTATCATTCCACTTCCTAGTTTTGGTTTGCTCGAAACGTTTGACTAATGGCGGATTTTCATGCCCTGACAAAAGGCATCGATTGTCATTTTTTGACGCGGAATGGAGGAAAGGAAAAGGCGAGACTCATTTCTTCGAAGCCTCAGTGTTCTTCCGCGAGGCCATTATGTAACTGGATCAGTACTCGCTTATGAATTTGGCGCAATAAAAAAAAAAGAAAAGAGCGGCTATCTGCTGTCAAGATTAGTTGCTTCGTACATCAGAGTAAATTGTATCCATCATTTTTATGACCACAAACACGCACTTTGCAAAGCTGATTAATTCCGGCCAAAGACAACTTAATAGGATAGTAATGTATTTCGCATTGTATATACCACACCCCTTTTTTTCTTCTAAGTAGAATGACTCTCTGTCAGAAAAGAAGAATTTATCACGAGAGAGAAGTTGAGAGGGAAAAATACTGTACTTTTAAAAGTAATTATTTCTAGCCTCATAAATAAATAAAAGTAATATTAGGGAAATTGATTTTAACATCTAAGACTGTAACATTTCAGTAGTCTAAATAGTTTTAAATAATGTTAATTACCTGTACTAACTAAAAATATCAGATATTTAGTTATATCAGAGCCAGAACGGAAGACTTTAAACAAATTTAAATTTTAAAAAAAATTTGTTTTTTGTTTGTGTTGTAGGAATGGTTAACATTTTCAACTTCCTTTAAATTTTCACCTTATTTGTACTATTTTACTACCTTGTGATCTTTACGATAAACTCTTAGAGATAATATAAATCTTACTAAAAGTTTTAGGAAAATGTGAGAATTTCGGTAATTTCCTTAAAATACTTTTCATTGGAAATCCTCTAGTTTATATAGGCATATCTTTTAACAGAGATAAATTATAGATTACTTCTAAAGATAATCAGCTATTGTTTTATTACTCAAAGACTCCTATTTATTAAGTTGTATGTCTACAGTCGAAACTCGAGTTTTTGGGGTTTATGATTATTATTGATAAATTTTATTATAGTCAAGAAAAATTATTGGATATGACAAATCTCGAATTAAGAAAAATTAACTTATTTACTATATAAAAATATTTGGGGTAAAAGTATAACCTGATTCTGATACTGGTATAAGAAGCAGTTCAATTAAGGTTAAAAATGATTAAATATTAATATTAATTTTTTGAATTTCAAGATTTTACTAATAAGCGTGAGGCACAGACATTTTACATCATTTGGTTACTTTGGAAATGAGGATGACTTTACTTGGATAGAGTAGTGTATAATACACCGTTCATGTAATTTTTAAAGTTTTTAAATATACAGGAATCAATACATTAATTCTATGAGGCTTTTACTGTGAGATATATTTTGAGAGAACGGCTGAATGTAAAATTATTGTTCAGGTATCAAAATAAAGATCTTATCGTGTAGATGTTCCTGTCAAAGAAAAAAATTGAGATTGGGACAATGGTGTTAGCGTGGCGGAGTGGCAAATTTCCCATGTGAAGTGTATGGGAGAAGCGTGGGCGAGAAATAAAATTATTTGCTCTAAAGGTGGTGATGTACGCGCGATCACATCGTTGTTTACATTTATTTTTATTTATCGCACATTAAACTTTTAAATTTTGAAAACACGCCATTTTAAAAACATTTTTAATCGTTACTGCTCTTATCTACCCAAGGCGCTCAGTTCATTGTCAGATATGGTGTATGCATGGTGTTCCATGATCAGTCCTAAAGTTAAAAAAAAAAATTATTGCACACTTACTCTTAACAGAATGTCTCTTCGCACCAAAAATGGAAAAATAACAGCCTTATATAAAGGAGTAGTCGGTGAATGGGTTCATCTATCATCTATATCAGGGGTTCCCAACCTTTTTATAGTACCATACCTGAACGTTATAAACAATTTGATGACGTACCGGTAGACCAAAAATTTTGAAATGGGGAATAAAATGCAATGGAGAACAAAATAAATTAGGATATATAAAAAATCATTTAAAATAAATCTCCTGAGTTTAATACACTTACCTTACCAGTTTCTTAATATTTATTAATAGTACAATTACTATTGATTAATAATATGCAATTAATTTAAAGATGTTTGAAGCACAAAACACTATTTTTAGTAGAACTCAGACACAGTTATAATTCGCAAACACAGTTATAGACACAGTTATAATTCGCCGGCGAGTGCCAAATTTTTATGGGGCGGTCATAGATAACACATTCAGGTGTAGACGGTATCTTTTGAGATTAGGTAAATCCCAATAAAGTATTACAACACAAACAATGGATAAGAAATTCCAAACTAAAATATTAAAACGTATGGATTATTAGTTATCATAGTAATTTCTTTTCATTTTTCGTAATACAGATTTTTAATAGATTTTTTTTTTAAATTGTAAAATCATTTGCGTACCGGTAGCTGCTTGTCCACGTACCGGTACTGGTACGCGTACCCAAGGTTGGGAACCACTGATCTATATGTCTCATTTGAACAGAGCCTTGACAGCTCTTCCCTCCCCCTCCCCCAGACATGAGCGAGACATTGAACCAATTGGGACTTCAACACTATTAGTAATTTGGAGATTTCGTTTTACCTTATACATCGGATGAAGAGAAAGCAGAAGTGACTCCTTTCTCGATGCCAGCTTTAAGGAGGCGAAAGTGCACCTTCATTGGGAATTGAATCTTGATTTTCCTGTTGCTTACTACAATCTAGGCTGTCTCTCCTTGGAATATGAGTTTTGCAAAGCTTTGCACTGCGAAAAGCACCGATTGGCACCAAGACGAAGTTTCATTTCAGTATCTGTTGCCATGATAAGAAAGTTCTCTTGTCACCGACTCTTCCTTCCCCCATTTCTTGAAAATCTTTTTAAAAAAGATGCCGACTCGGAAAAACGCTATTTTGAAGACAATACAACATTGAAAGATGTTATCAGGAAATACAACTTCGCGATGTCATGAACTGCTTTTGCTGCATACGAAGCTTTCCTACCTGTAGAACGTGGCACATATAACATCGTCCAGCTCCATTACAAATTCGGCCTTCTGCATAATAACCATAACGACATTAGCGACATTATGCTCAACCTTAGATTATCGACATCGCTGAAGCAACAGAAATGAGGATCGGACGGTTTAAACATTGCTCTCCGTAAGTAAAAGAGTCTTCTGTTCCTCTGAAAATAAAATAAATTTGCTCGATTTCAAGCAGCTAGTCAAATTTAAAAAGGAAATCATATAACCTTCAAGATACACTTTCTGTTTTGTTTCTAATGAACAAAATAAGCTTTCCTTGTGTACTTTTACGGTGCATAGATACTCTCTACTGACTTCCGGCAGGCATAAACCACCGAAAACGGCTCTTAAATACACAACAAACGATTCCTTACGACACCGATGGGTGTGGTTCATATTCAAGCGTCAAGCGGTTATTAAGATGATTTGTTTCGGCCGAGCAACAGTAATTAATTTTGTTGCTTATTAGCAAAAAAAAAATAATAATAATTGTAGTACGTCCGCAGCCACATCATTGTCACCATTCAATAATATCTGGTTTGACCTGTAACAAACATTACAGAAATTTTTCTATAATTGCTGCAAAATCCATTGGAGATTTAAAAATTGTAATTATACTTTCATTCATCATTTAAGTTATTTCGTTGAATAGAGTAAAATACGCATATGACGATTATCGACAGGGAAATGACATGTGTTCCGGGAAGATATATATATATATATATATATATATATATATATATATATATATATATATATATATGTGTGTGTGTATATGTATATATATTGATTTTTGTATAACTTTCCGAATTCCTAGCGGAAAGCCACGGAGAACTTTTAAATTTGATTATTTTGATTTTGGCACAAGTTGCCGAAATCCTAGCTGAAAGCCACCGAGAACGTTTAATTTTGGGTATTTTGGTTTTGTTATATTTTTCCGAACTCCTAGCGGAAAGCCGCATAGAAAGTGATAAACAGCCGTAGTTTGGAATATATATTGTGCATGTATGATCGTTTTTAAACTGATGCTTAGAGCAGTTTTACATCTGGATTTAGCTTTTATTAATAATTATTATAACGCCATTTCTTAGTAGTTCTCTGTTAGAAAAAAACATCTCCCGTCATTGTTGGTGCATTTAAGAGGTACATATCGCCTCAAAACGACAGTGAAAACTCCGTAAGGAAAAACATATAAAAGAAAAATTTCTCATATCGATATTGTAGCTTAAGTGGTTAGAGCCCCTTCTGCAGATCAAAATATCCGTGATTTATATTTTGCCAATATTTTTAAATCAATTCAAATGCAAACTCTTCAATATCTCAATACATGAAAAAATGGACTTGTACCTCTTTCAAAAATAACAGCTCATTTATAAAAAAGAAATGTGGAAAGTGAGAGCAAATATTTCAAAAATTGAGAATAAGTGGAAATAATTCAGGAGATGACAGATATTTATGTCGAGTCCTTCAACCGTAGAAAAAGGCCCTTAACAGAAGAATTTGAATTTGTAAAAAGGGAAAAAATACGAAGGAAAATATATAAAAACAAAATCAAAAATTCACAAATCCAGTGACAAGATAATAATACTTGCCTGAATGAAATTTTCCAAAATTAAAAATTCCGGTATATTTTATTCAGATAAAATTCTTCTGATAATATCTTAAAATGAAGTGATTCGTTTAAGTTTGCTAAAAAATTCCTCGATATTGCCAAAATAATCAAAATTTTGAGATTAAAAAGTACTTTCTCTGCATATTAAAATGAATGTCAACACATCAAAAACCGGAGACAGGAATGAACATCTCTGTACGAATGTCCCATCGCGTCGTTAAAGTGTACGTGCTCCAGTTCATCAACGCATGCGAACTTTTTCTCGGAATAGAACCTTTTGGTTCAACAAGATTTTCTTTAAAAAACATTTTGTACGATATTTCGACACATATTTTCAACATGTTTTCACTCAATAAATATGAACACTTTTTTTTTACAATATTTTAACGAAGTACGCATTTTCCTGAAAAAAATAAGAACCTTTTGTTACAACATACATCAGAAACCGCGGTAAGATCTGCAAAAAAGGCCGGTCTTCAAGGTGGTGTTTACAACATATTGTTGTTCGAAGTTTCATTTTATGGGGACACACTACCTTTAAAACTTCAAAAAATCGATTTTGGGTTTTTTCAATATTCTGATTTTTGGGACATTTCTGAACAAAATGCAAAAACCGCATAAAAAATTCGCATTATTTCTCGATTTATGAGAGTTTATGTAAAGCTCACTCTGTTACCATGGCCATGAATATTCCAACTTTAACTTCAGTTTTCTCAAATATGTAAATTTTTGGATTACGCGCACTGTTACTCCCAAACTATGTGTGCTAGACACACAAAATTTTTATCAGATTTGTATTTTAAGCTTCTTTACATACTAAAACCCAAAAAAATTTTTTTTTCAATTTGTAAAAAAAAATTTACTCTGCCAAATGTTTTTAAAAAATTGCTAAATTTAAACTTTTTTTTAATTTTATGTAATTTTTTCAATTTAAAATATATTTTTTAGTTTTATATTGAACTTGAGTATATTATTAATTTAATTTGACCAAAAAATAGTTTCTGTATGCATATTTCTTAATTTTATGATGCTCGAAACATCCAAAGATTTTTTTTCCCTTTTTAGTAATGGGTACATTTAAAAATAAAATCTAAAAATTATTTATGGATTTAAAAGTTCTATTTTTGTATAAAATATAACTGAAGAATTGTAATTTTGATATAAAACGAAAAATTTATATATATATATATATATATATATATATATATTAATTAATATTACTGGAGTTTCAGTAGCTCGAATTTGATAACGTTTACGGTCATTTCAGTGTCGTCAAAGGTAGTGTGCCCCCTTAAAATGTGACTACAGATAGGTTTATTTAAGTTTTGGTTTACTTATTATTTTATTATTATCATAATTTACTGTCTGTTCAGCCATTAACTTGTATATTTCAAACAATACAGGGGTTCAAGGTAGCCTTGCGGTAACGTGCTGGCTTTCGGTGCTGAGGATGCTCGGACTGAATCCCAGCGCGCGCCATGTCTAGGCCGGATATGGGCACGTTAGATCCGTAGACCGGAAAGTCCCTCTATGAAGATTAGAGAGGGTGGGAGAGGGTAAGATCCCCCAAATGTCGCCCCTGGAGGTGATTGGTCAAAATGGAGTTGGCAACTAGCTCAAACGGACTCCGATCCTTGTGGTGCTATTCAAAACGGAGCTGCACACGTCAGACCGAAGCCTATATAATGGACCTGGTCTGGAATTACATTTCAGCCAGGAAGCATAAGAAACAACAACAGCAAACAATACAAAATCTCACAGTAAAAACTATTGATAAATGAAATACAGTGGTACCTCGACTTAAGAGTTTTTCGAAATACGAGCATTCTCTTGGTAGATTTTTTGCTTCGAGTTACGAGCTATAATTCGGGTTACGAGCAAGCTTCAGATACCCCACCGCTAATTTGCGCAGAGAACGCCATGTTACGTGCTCATCAAATGAGCACTCGAGAAGCATATAATATTTACAACCTTTATGTACAATTATTATACATTATTCTAAGACTTCTATCCTATTATTCTATTATTCTAAGACTTCTATCCTATTATTCTATTATTCTAAGACTTCTATCCTATTATTCTATTATTCTAAGACTTCTATCCTATTATTCTATTATTCTAAGACTACTATCCAGACTTAAACCGAGAGATTAACACTCAGCAATTATCACACGGGCAGCTCGCTCTGCCTACAATTGAGTCGCTATCCGAAACCGAATAGCGTCCAACCTCTTTTAAGCCGGCCACTCACGTAGACTTCCGTCATCTGGGATGACGGGCTTTTGGTATCTGAGGCACCAAAAGTCTCCATCAGTGGGGCGTCTTGGTGAGACGTCAGATGATAAAAATGTTGTGTCAGGAATATCAGTCCAGACCGAATTCCTGGCGCCAGAAGTCTCCGTGAGTGGGGTACTGTACGCTACATACTAGGCGCCTGAAGGTTAGCCGGTAGTTTACCGCTTATTTTCGAACATAATGGAAGCTGAAAAATTATTCTTTAATCCCGAATTTTTAATACCGTTCATTGAACTGTATAGGAAATTACCGTGCCTATGGAAGGTTAAATCAGAAGATTATTCCAATAATATTTCCAATTATATTTATATCTTGTGCATATGTAAAATTCTTGAAATATTTAAAATTTTGTTTTTTAATACTAAATTTTTGATTCCGCTAATAAATTTTCCGAACCGGCACTATTTACATATTTTTTTTTTCCTTTAGTGCACGGGGAAGGTTACCAGATACGTTATCTTAAGGATTTATAAAAATTTTGTTGAATAAATTTTTAAACGGCAAAATAAAAGTTTAATATTTTGGTGTAACTTTTGCTTCGGGGAAACGTTTTCAGAATTTTAACTCTATAAAAACGATGGAAACTTGTACAAAGTTTCATAGAGACAGCTAGCGAGGAGTTTCAGGTTTCAATTTTTTATTCCAAAATATTAAGTAAATAAAAATGGGCCTTATTTGAAGATTTTGAACCCACTCTGAAATTTTAAAATAAGCTCAAACTTTCTACCAAAAGAGTGAAACTATTTTTAGTGGTTTATAAAACTGGGGTATATTATTTTTTGTATCTTACATAAAAACAAGAATTCGTATAATCCTAATAATAGCACAGATCTATCTCTCTGCCAGGAACGCTTTTTCCTTTTTGATGCCATATTCAAATGTACCGTGATGATTGCGTTTTAAAAATAAAATAAATTGAAATTAAGCTTTAATAGACAAAATAATGTAGAAGAAAATATTCAAAATAAATCCAATAGAACATACTAAAGAATATAGTACAGTTTGAGAAACATATCTTTTACTGTATTTAATATTTTTTTTGGATAATGTCCAATCGTCTGCCGCATTAGCAAGAAAAAATTTTTTTTTGTCTATTTCGTTGTTATGCACAGGACGATAAATTAATTTAAAGTACCAGAAAACGAAATCACGTGATCAGCATTTAATAAATTAAATTCTATAAATTAATCTTTAAAAATTCACCAAAAATCAGAAAATGGAGTTAAAAACCCGAAAAAGATTTCATTTTAAAGGAATTTTTATGATCTTTCTCGTGATATAAATTTTATAACCCTCAAATTATAATTTTAAATGCGAACTCAAAAAAAGTTATTAAAACAGATTAAAAATTTAATTTAAAAAAATCTAAGAAGAATTTTTCAAAAAACTTTCTTAGTGCACCCCTACACTACAAGAAGAATCACCATGCAAAATTTCAGCCCTTTAGGTCCAGCGGTTTGGTCTGTGCGTTGTATGTCAGTCAGTGAGTCAGTTACGGAACTGTTTTATATATATAGATTATACTTTCCTCTCGATCAAAATATATAAAAATATTTTTCAACTTGTAACATTTTGCATACGGAACACCTCAATGGTTTATATTTGGTGCGGGTTCATTTATGAACTAAAATTATGAAACAACTAAGTTAAATTTTTCCACCGCAGTTAAGGTATTAATCATTTAGCGTAATAGAATTAAGTAAAGTGATGCTGTTATATGGTGTTCAGATTTTATTTAAATTTTAAAAAAATTGCATCTTAAATGGATCATAATAGTGCTGATATTGCATAATTTTAATTAATTAAAAATGTGTATAATTTAATAAAAAAGTAGAGAAGCTATTATAAGTATACAAATAATATTGACTTTGCAGATTTAAATTGATAAAAATTAAAATTAAAACGTCATTTTTGACGGGCTAACCACTAGTAATTTAAGAAATATCGAAAAACTAATAACATTTCAATTGGCTTTACAAATGGTTTAGGGATCTTAAAAGTATTTCTTTACAGATATTGGAGACACATTAATTAGCAGTTTCGAGTGTCTGAATTCGATACTTTTCACAACATATTTCAAAATCACATACATAAAGTAACGAAATAATTGCGCTTTAAAACTTAAAGGAAAAGAGTAAAACCACTTTTAGTGGTTTATAAAATCAGAGCATCTAATTTAAAAGAAAATCACAGACAATTTTTTTTTCTTTGTGGAGGGGAGAAAATGTTTATGCCTAAAACGCACTATTACATTAATATCACTTACTTGAAATTTAAGGAGAACGCTAAATAATTCAACATAGTTCCTTACGACTGAATTCGAATTCTAATTTTGAATTTAAAGAATCTGTTTTTTCTAGTTTTTTTTAGCTTTAATATGATTTATTGTGTGTATACTTAAAGCGAAGAGTATGGATACTTGAATTTATATCGGCAAATAAATAACCATTTAAACTGGATTTAACAATGTTAGAAAATTTTAAGAAACTTATTACAAATATCGAAAACATATGTTTATGAGTAAGTTTGTGCCTCTGAATTCGATACTTTACACTATTTCACGTTCATAACGTGTATTTAAAGTTACGAAATAATTGTGCTCTTATAAACAAATTAAAGGAGGAAAACAATAACGATATTGAGTGAATTATAAAGCGACAAAAAATGCCGCTAATTTTTTGCAAAAGAGCATAGTGAGCGAAATTACACCACGACAGACCTACATGAACTGAGCTAAATCGGGCATAACGAGTGTGTGAAGGCAGGTGGCCTTGGACGCCGTGGAGTCCCCGTTAGTGGCCGATACCAGGCGTTGGAGGGGCGAAATCTCTCGGCGTCCCACATGATAGAAGTCTACGTGAGTGGCCGGCTTTACAGAGAAATAGCTTCAATTCCCTCCCACACACTGGAACCCCCATGGGGTCAAGGGGATGGGATGACCTTGGTTAAAAATCAAAGAATAAGATTTAATTATTCAGTTCAGCCTTTCTCCTCCTTTTACATCAGTATCTTCAAGTCTGATCTGCAAGGTAAATGTTGTACATTACACTTAATAATACAAGTTTATTGCAGTACATTCTATTGTATTGCGTTTTTATACAATTTTCTTCATTTATAAGCACATTTCTCTGATTTAAAAACATGTAACAAAAATTGCGGTGTTTTGGGGGAGCCCTGAACGAATTGATGGCTTTTTCATTCATTTCAATGGGGAAAATTGATTCGAGATACGAGTATTTCGAGTTACGAGCTCCGTCATGGAACGAATTAAACTCGTAAGTCGAGGTACCACTGTACTTTACCTTTAAAAAATAAAAATTAAATTCCAGTCGCTTTGCTGTTTGTAGGCAACCAGCGTGTTGATTATAAATAGAGCTTTTTCTAGAAAAATATATAGAAAACAGTGTTTTAATATTTTTTTCAAATTATGTCAAATTTTAATGAATATCCTAACTTTTTCTGAATTCCTTTAAAAAAATTATTAAGACTGTGGTAGCGCTATGTTTAAAAAAAATTGATTTCATTCATTTGAGACGTTTTGACAAATAGTTTCCGATACAATGTTTACATATAAAGGTAACGAGGAATTTGCATCCTTTCAAACAGTTTTTTTTCCCAAGACAAATCTTATAAAGGTGTTGCACTCTTCAAACATGAAAACACACATGTTATTGCTATCATCCATCATTAGAACAGCAAAGCGTACAATTTTTAAGGAAAATCCGCTTACCCGCTTTATTATGTAAACAGAGACAGCACTACAACATCGATTACAACTCTCCTACGCGTACAACTCACGCAGATAACAATGCCTCATTCTGCTATCGGCCGCAGACACGTGGTGTGTGTCATAAGGAAATTTCCATCCAAGGAGTCGTTGAATTGATTTATCAATCGCGGAAGTTAAAACAACCGAACATATCCATACTGGAAATTCGAGGAAGATGAACGTCATACCCCATACCTTCACTCCAGTAACAGAAAAAGCCAACAAACAAAAGAAAAAAAAACAATGACGATACTGTTTTTCACATCTTCCCTCCAAAAAACTTCGCGGTTGAAGAAAAAATAAAATGCCATCTCTTTTTCTTCCTTTCCTTCTGGGTACCTCTGGATGCTTTTTTTTCCACCTATTTTCGGGTCGCCAAGGGACAAAGACCTCTCAGAATTGGCAAATTTCTGCGTTGATTTATACTTGGTAATGTTTTGACCTCTCGCTCGACAGATAACGGCGGATAATATTATTGTTTGCGATCGTAACGGGTGTTTCGGGCGGGGTCTTTGGTGCTTGAAGTGCGTCACTCTAATGGTATGCTCTGCACCGAGTTAAATCCCGAATATTACAGACTTTATAAATGAAAAACTGTCGTAACTTTCGTAATTCCTGTGGTCTTAGTTTGATACTAAGAGATTTAAATTCATTTGGGAGTTTTCGTATAGTTTTTACACAGTTATTAGCTAGATAAGAGAAAATTATGGACTTATACGTAGTACATGTTACCACATAAATGTTCTAAAAATATGTTAAATATTCTAAAATTATGTTAAATAAATATACTAAAAATATGTTATGTTATACATATACTAAAACATATATCATCCTATAAACAGATTAAAAACATATGTTATCGTGTAAATAATATTCCCCAAACATATTATTATATTAAAAAACTATGAATTAGTGTTAAATGAATATATACAATAAATGCATGTAATATTAAAAATTTATTTATTTATGCTTATTAATAATGTTAAATATATCTTGAATATAATAAAAATGTGTTATCTTATGCATAAATTAAAACGCATATTGTCATATGAATAAAAAATACGTGTGATCATGTAAATGAAATTTCCTAAACATAAGTAGTCTGTAATATTATCATATTTACAGACTACGAAGTAGTGTTATATAAATATACAATTCAGACATGTAATATTAAAATGGTATTTATCTATATATATAAAACGCGTAGGTATGCGGCACAAAAATCGACGATATTTCTACCCGAATGGCAACGGCTGCAACTATCAGATGTAAACATTAGCGGGAAATCCGCAATTTGCAACAGCGTGTCAACATGGATTTACGCACTGAAATCAGAAATGCTCGAAAGCGAGCTGCACGATCAAGTGAAAATTGGGAACAATTTCAAGAAAGAAACCGAAGAAGAAATAATTCATTAAGAGAGAGCCTAAATGAGGCGAGGTTAGGCTTAATCGTCGCTGTCATAGCAACCGATAGCTAGTAATAGTTAATTTTCTACACTTTTTCAGTACTTTCTGAATTTTTACTCCATTTTATAAGTGAAGAAATTTTCCCATCAATTTCCGTATTTGATGTAATGAAAAAGTGTAGATATCGTAATTTCGAAAAATAGTACATACAGAGAGGGAAGTAATTCATAAAATCATTGGTGCTGGGTTTCTCAGTCTTATCTTTAACTCAGTTCTGAAGTAATGGAAATTCACATTTTTTAATCACGATGTTTTAGAATCAGCCCTATAAAGAATACCCCTAAACAACGTATATTTATGATGACAGGTAATGGTAACATTCCTTACATATGCTACTTTCAGTTGAGATGTTTAGCAAAAGAAAATATAAAACTAAAAGCGACCATGCTGGTCGCGCAGCTGCTAGTTGATATAAATTTTTGATGCCAATTTGATACCAGTTTTTTTTATGTATATATAAAATTTAAATATAATGACTTGATAGAGTACGATTATAGCATTTTGTTTTAAAGAAAAAATTTATTCACATATTTATAATTTAAATAAACTTGAAATTATTAAGAAAATGGTCAAGGAAAAGCAAATAAATGTAAAGAATGTTGCCTCTTCTTGATCGACTATCCCTTGATTCAATAACTGAATTTGCATATATTTTGCAGCAACCAGTTTGTTGCGATATTTAGTTTTTGAGCTATTGCATTTCGAAAAGGGTTAAAAATTCAAGCAAGCATGTTTTGAAAACGGTAATAGATCTCGAATAGCCTGGATTATTACTTAACGATCAGAGTGCTAGCCTTTAGGCCCTAGAGTGGGCGAGGTCCTGTCTTGCGATCGGCACAGATGTTTGCGGATGACGTGGATTTAAATTGTTGGCTGCGACTTGTTCAACCTACTTGTAGCGAAAGGTGAATACAGAAAATCCTCTGGTCCAACACAATTAAATCGGGAACAATGGTTTGATTTTAAAATGTATCTATAGATTATTTTATTTAAGGGGGGTCCAGGACACAAGATTGTTCGAATTTTCGAAAGAAAATTTATCGCATTAAAAATTTCTGTGTTCTTTTACGCTTAAAATAACGTTTAAATAATGTTTCTATCTTAATTCGAACCGGAGAATTTATTTATTTATTTATTTATTTATTTTTTGCATTCTAATAGTAGCCAATCGTTGTTTAAACCTGTAAGTGCGTTTTTCAGCATGATGGGGTTTTCCCCCATTTCTCGTCTTTAAATTGTTATTAGTCAAGAACCGTTAAAGATAAATGGTTGAAACTTGGAACATGTCTTTTTCAACTATTTTACTTTAATTTTGATTCAGAAAATTTGAAAAAATATTTACTTTCCAAAATACGATTTTTTAAAAATAGGTTACATAATTTTTTTTGCAATTCTTCATCTAAATATTTTTAATTTTTAAAAAAATTAATATTTCAAAAAATGGTGAGTCAAAATTAAAACATATATATTTCTGTTTAATTAAGTGAAAAAAGTTTGAAATTCGACAAGTAATATTTCGTGTTATAACGATTTTTAAATTACCCCACTTTTATTAAAACTTTTAAATTTTAAAATTGTTTAAAAACTTTTTGAGAAGTTTTTTGATGTGATTTTGTTTACAAATTTTATGGTTGACCATCACAAAAAAATTCAAAATGTTAACTCAATAAATAAAAAAAAATTTTAAATGTGTCCCCGACCCCCTTAAGTTTAGGTTTACTTTGTTTTATTATTATTATTATTATCATCTGCCAAGCCATTAGCTTGACTATATCAAATCATTAAGATTTCACACTATGCGCTACAGAAAAAGGAAATTTTTTCCTTTTAAGCATAAAAATTAAATTACAGTCTCATTATAGCTTGCAAACACCCAGCGTGTTGATTACAAACACAGCTTTTCTCTGGGAAAAAATAAAGAAACAGTAATTTTAATATTTGTATTTCCGATAAGAGCAAAGATGAAATGAACTGATGTCTCTGTATAATTGCGAGTAGTAATGAATGTCCAATAGCATCGATAAAGTACATGCTTTTGTTCAGATGACGACTGCGAGCTTTTTCTCACTATAAAAACTTCATTTCGTGAGAGTTTATCGACACTTGATCCGAATAAAAATAATTCAAAACAAGATTTTCATAATAAAAACATGAACATTTTGGGGACAATATTCCGACAAAACACGTATTTTCAACAAGATACTAATGAATAAATATACACATTGTTCTTTACAACACTTCCTCAAAGTATGTGTTTTCAGAAAGTTTCATTTAAAAAAATACAAATATTGTTTTTTACAATATTTTGACAAAGCACGAATTTCCCTTAAAAACTAGGAGCGTCTCGTCGCAATATATACATCGGGAACAACGGTAATCTATATATATAAAACAGTTCCGTAACTGACTGACTTACAACGCACAGACCTAACCGCTGAACCTAAAGGGCTGAAATTTTGCATGGCGATTCTTCTTATAGTGTAGGGGTGCACTAAGAAAGATTTTTGAAAAATTCTTCTTAGATTTTTTTAAAATTAAATTTTTAAGCTGTTTTTGTAACTTTTTTTGAGTTTGCATTTAAAATAATAACTTGAAGGTTAGAAAATTTATATCACGAGAAATATCTTAAAAATTCCTTTAAAATGAGATCTTCCTTTAGAATGTACTCCGTAGTGAAGTGCTGGTTTTCAGTTAGTATTTGTATAAAACTCTTCGATCCTACACTATGAACAACCGTTATATTTACATAAAAGACCGCTCCTCAAAGTGTTAAGGTGAGAAAAAAAGTATGAATTAGTATGCTGATAGATGGAATCAGTACAATTTTCTGGAAAGCTATTTATTTATCTTCTATAAATATATTTTTTTCGCGGAGAACGAGGAGGGAAAATAATAAAAAATATGGGTGGTCATTCACTTACAAAATGTAACTTAAAGCTGCCGTGTACTCACTCTATTGAATTCGCTCTCCTTAGTGTTAACTTACGGAGAAAATGTGTCTACTCTTTATAGCTACATTAATGATGATAATCCAGTCAAAATGGTATTTTCAGATAGCTTGAACTTTTCTGAACCTTGCAACAGGATTCATTTTATAAATTGCGTCCACCAAAGGAATTGAGGAGCGTTTAAAACACACTACACCAGATATTTCCCCGAATCACAATTTTAAAATATTACTTGCATTTTTAAATAAAAAATATCCCAAGGTGTAAAATTTCTTTCTCTATTTCGGAGTACAATTTTAAAAAAATATTTTTTAATCAAGTCGACAATCCTTGGACACATTTTCTCGTTAGGTTAACATTGAGATGAGCGAATCCAATAGGGTTAGTACACAGTAGCCTTAAAATCAGTTCCAGGAAATCAGGAAAGTTCATTTTAAGGCTACTGGATTCGTTCAGCTCAATGTTAACTTACGGAAAAGAAATTTCCGATGTTTGTCAACTTGGGAAATTGGAACTTGGATAGAAGGATTTTTTTTAAAAATTGTACTGCGTAATACAGAAAGATATTTTTGCCTCGGTTATCTTACATTATTTAAAAGGAACTAAAATAACATATTAAAGTTTGTATTCGGGGATAAAAGGGGGGGGGGTATACCTTGATTTAAACGCAAAAAATGTCTTTCTCATTTACAGAAAACAATTTTTGAAAAATCTCAAAACCAAAGACGGCAATCATAAGAAATATTTTCTCCATAGGTTAACATTGAGGTGACCGATTCTAATATGGTCACTACCCATTATTAAGCCAACTATTACTACCAACTATTAAATATTTTAATTTCCACCCATGTGATTTGTCTGGAAATTTTTTTAAGTCAACATTGATATTCCTCCCCAAAGCAAGAAATATTATTTACCTCCAGGACAATCAAGTGAAATAAATAAAAGCATCTTGCCAACACCGTTGTATCGAGGTTAACCTCTTCGGCCGAAAAGTTTTCTGTAACTGCCTCATCTCTGGGGACATAAATCGCAATCATGTTCCGAAGCTGAATGGAGAGGGAGGAGAATTACTTTGAAATCTCTTCCCCCTTTAAGATTTACGGACTCTTCCTCGTGTGTTTCCCATTAGAGACCAACAATGGGCCACTGTCTGCCTGCTTTCATGCGGACTGATATGCATTCTTTACGAGTATTCCGCGAAGGGTGCCATTTTTTTTTCAAACTTCGCATCTTCGGCCAATAACTGTGCCCCAGTTCCGCTTATATCACCGAAGCCACATTCGAGTAGTTTTAAAATAGCCATGACCTTTCCTGATAGCGTCTTGTTTTGGTAATTTAATCCTATTTTGGTAATAATTATATAATTGAAATAAATACCATGTTAAAAAAGCAAGTAAGTTTGAGTTATCACATTATTAAATTATTTTTCAATTATATAAACACACACACACACACATATATATATATATATATATATATATATATATATGACAGGCGTTGAGTTGCCTGTTCTCACATCTTTAATGCAGTCATCATCATTTAGCACTGGTGACGAGTGGTAGAAAAAGAATAACATGAGTCCATAATTTGAATGAATTCACTTTATTTCCTTTTCACATTAACCAAAGCTCCAAATTAGCTCGTTCAGCTGTAGCCATTTTGAACTTCGAGACGCGACGAACACACGTCCGTCGGCATTGAATTCTATCCCGCGATCTCCCGATTTCGAGGTCAAAACCACGCGTACACTCTCCTGGCACATGCGCAGAGCCCAATTAAGAATTTTCTAGAAGTTTCCTCCCGCCAAACCTGTACAGTATCTAAAAATAATCTCTCTGCATGGAGTTTCCTTTCCCAGCGAATCGAAGGTCAATTACTGAAAACGGGTATTCCCCTGATTTCACCCGTAGTGCGTCTTGAAATATGAAATCTAGTGGCTTTTTCGCGCCACGAAAATAATTAATCCCTAAGCCCCCTTTAAATTTAACTTAATTATTCTTAATTTATTAATTTCTGACATATATATATATATGTATGTATATATAATATATATATATAAATAAGGGGTATACAAATACCCTACATTAATAAAAAGTAATATCTCAAATTTGTCACTATTTCTTACGTGTCTCCATTACATTTTTATATAGGGTTCAACCTTCTTATAAATATTTCATTAATTTTTCAACATGAAATAAAAAAATTAAGATATAAAATAGGGATTGATCTGTCCGAGGCGAGTTAGGTTGCCCCTGTAGTCTGTAGTACATATACAGGGCGATTTTTTTTTAAACTGACACTATTCAGGGTCATCTGTAGCACGATCTATCAGCCGGAATTCCACCAAAATTGATAACGGGGTGTAGGAAATTGGTATGCTAGATGGCGCTGCCACTCTATAGTTTTGTAACCCCACTCGGACATTCAGATGCGACGCAGATGCGAAGCGAAACGCGGGAGCAAGGATTAGCACCGCACTGTACTCAATGCCTGCGTGTAAATATTATCTATATATATAAAAGAGCTTGTCTGCTTGTTTGTCCGCTATAGAATCATAGACTGTTTCACCCACCGGGACCAAATTCGGCACAGTTAATGTTTTGGACCTGAGAAACTTAAATCAGGAAAAACGCAATTTGGGGCTCAATTAGTTTTTTTAAAATTAATTTTTTAATGTTTTTTGTGCCCGATTGAGGTGCGTGTACCCCCTGTGGATACCACTCAACCAGCTGCGTTAAGAGGGGTGGTTTGAGGATGTCGGAGGGGAGGGGGTCAAATTCCAATGCGCGGGAGGAAGAGGGTTGGGAATGACCTTTGGCTCTAGCTCCCCAGATAAACACAACTTTCCTGGCTCTGCTATGTGTTGCAGTAATGGGAAAGTACAATTGCCTGCAATTCAAGAACCACCCGAGCCTTTGAGAACATTACTCACAGGTAATGCATCTGATTCAAAACATTTCTTACAAAACATACAAGCTTAAGGAAAAAGGCTTCATGGGGAATCAAGCCTTACTTTGATTAAATAAAGGGGATAACGCATCTTGCACTTTACCTCTTGGGTGAAATGGAAAAAAGTGCGTTTTCAAGGGAAAAATAAATAATAAAGGGAAATGTAAATTATAAAACTTATTTCTTATTAAACAGTGGATCAAACAAATCTAATTAAATCTAATTGAACAGTATCTAACAAATATAATTAAGCAGCAAACTTATTCAATCCAAACGTGCGAATCACGCAACACGGTGTTATTATTCTCAATAAAATCAGACAAAGTTCCACAGGCTCAAAGTTTCTTTCTTTCTTATGGTTTGTATATCATTTCAGCAGAAACGCGCTAAGCGCATTCTGTCTGACCAGATGAACATGAAGAGCGGGGGTGTAGCCCAGTATTTTTTTGATGGAATGCATGAAATATTTTATATCTATATATCTACCAGGGCAACGCCGGGCAATAATGCTAGTGTATAATAAAGAAGATTATGGGTGAACCCCAGATCAGAAGTTATTGTGTACTTAAGGTGAAGTATTGACAAGAATAAAGAACCAAGCAAACGACTGAACCACCAGCATCCCCCATAAGGGGTTAAGGACGACATGGGAAAGAGTTTCCGTGGGAAAAAAAAAAAAATTATTTCCAAAAGTCGCCGATAGGGGAAGATATGGCGCTTTTGTTGCCGGCTCACCCGAGAATTCGCATAAAAGGCAAGTAAAACATCAAAATACAAATTCATGACTATGTAGTCGACAGCAGTGCCAGTATTTCTGGCTATAAAGATAAGGGTTGAAAAAGTTGTAAGCAGACAAATAATAACAAAGGTATTTCACTGCAACACCACTTTATGCAGCAAATTCACTTCTCACTCCTGCAATGTGACCACAGTCCTGATGAACGACACATTGCATCCTGAACACTACGTTCTCAACGGCTAAACGTAACAGGTCACCAGGAATGTTCATCAAAGTCCGGGATATGTTGTCCTTTAGGGCCGCCAAGTTTGAGAATCCACCAAGATAAACCTTAGACTTTAAATAACCCCACAGAAAGATGTCACATGGGTTAGGTCCTGGGAGCGAGGTGGCCATGCCAGTGGAAAAAAGCAACGGATGACCCTTTCTTTTGTAAAGCGATGAAGCAACAGATTCCGCACCAATCTTTATAGCACAAAATACTGGCGCTGCTGTCGACTACGTAGTCAGGAATTTGCATTATGATGTTTTACTTGTCTTTTATGCAAACTCTCGGGTGCGCCGACAACAACAGCGCCATATCGTCCCCTATCGGCGACTTATGGAACTATTTTATTTTCTCGGAAACTCTTTTCCATGTCGTCCTTAGCCTCTCTATCAAATTTTGGTGGAATTCCGGCTGATACATCGCGCTACTGAGTAGTATCAGTTTAAAAAAGATCACCCTTTGGTATATGTGTGTGTTTTTTTATTTGCTTTCCTGTTGGTGTCGGCGCCCATGACTACCCAATCCCTATTGAAGGATCATCTCTTTATCTACCTCTGTGTGTGTGTGTGTGCATAATGATGGTTAAAAAAATCTGTAGTTGAAAAAAAACAATGAAATAAATTAATTGTAATGCAAGACGTTATCGCTTATATGTATCTAACTTGCATGACATCCCTTTAGAAATGATGTCAAATGACGATAACAAAATACTCATAGCAGTAACAAATCAGTTATACATTCGTTTTCAATCTTTGATTTTGATAATGACCCTATGGGCAATTTTAGATAAACGATTTCTTAGTAATAACTCTGCCGAATGAAAACATTATTTGTCCCTTATTAGACATACCTCAGTTTTCGTGTCATTTCACACATTTACGAGTTTCTATGAGAGTCTTACACATAAGATGGTGGTCAGAGCAAAGCTTCGTTACTCGCAAGAGAAGTTCGCAAGGTATCCAGTAAAACCTCTCGTACACATGTTTCTCTGTAGAAAATTAAATGTCAGTTTTAATTTCACCAACGGACTTGCTGGTAAAAAAGGGTGTTTTGATTTTTCATCGTTGTTAAGTTTTTAAGTCTTTTCTTCACAAGATTATCTTCCTATTTTATCCCTTTACATTCTTAAATTGTCTGGGGCTGTATTTAGTTGTATTTTACATTAGTGCTGAAAAAACTTGACATCAACCCATCTTGAAATTTGTTTTGTGAAAGTTTTGTTTCCATCACATACATCCACACACACATAGAAATTACTTTGGGTGTGTTTTATTCTCAGTAGAACTTAATTTTTTACCATGTTTTTATTAACTTGCTTTCTTGTGTGCTTGTGTGTTTGTCAAGTACAAATTTTGCAATCGATTTTTAACTAACTTCCCGACTAGCTAGACATTTGAAACTTTCAGTATAGCTCAGAACACTATGACAATGCATTTTTTTAATACTTTTAGCCATCTTTAAGCAGAATTCAATTAATTTTCAGTTATTTTCTGTTGATTTTGTTTTGTAGACTGGTGCAGCCATCTATTGGCCGGAACGGGAACGAAAAGTTAAATGCAAGTTAACTTCCAATTAACTTCATTTTCTTTCAAGTTGATGGGATAATTCATCAAAAAAAATTTAAAAAGTATTTATTAATACATAGAATTGTCAAGTTTATATGATTCGACAGAGAATTTAAAAACATGGTTTATAAAAAGTTATTTTTATCTTGTAATTATTTTACCTGTAGATTGATAGGAGATGTTGGATTCTTTAAAACCATTAATTTTTTTTTTATGTTCAATAATTGGAAGATTTTAGAATGTCCTATTTTAAGTCACTGAAAATAGGAATAAAATAAAATTCTCCTCGTCATCAGGTGTTACTTGCTCCGTAGCTACTGTTTTATCTTTAACTGAAAATATTGATTTAGGTAAAAACATATCGATTAAACAAGAAAAAAAAATGTTGATTTAAAAAAATGTTTTCTATTTTCTGTTTTAAAAAAATGTTCTATTACAACAAGAAAAAAATGTTGATTTAAAAAAATTCGTTCTAGTAATTTTTGTTCAGCAAGTTAAAAAATGAATTTACATTCGCCCTCTCAAGTCCGAATTACAAAAATACCTTTGCCGTAACGAGTGTGAATGCATTTAAATAACCTTAAGGGGACAGTGGACTTTCCAAATTGTGAATTTTGTCCAAAAATTCGATTTTTCTATTTTATTGAATTGTGAAACTACAGACAAGTAGGAATGTGTTGCAAGAAGAATTTTCAATTTCTGTGATTACTTTCCTAGTTATAGGCATTTGTATTTAATTTAGATATTATGTGGTTACTAATAGCAATAACTTTAAATGTGTTTTTCTCAAAATAAAAATTTTCATGTCGTACGAATATTCAAACTGCTCCAGGAGTATTTCTAATTCTCGTATTGCTGTGAAATTTAAGTTTTATACACTTAACCATATATCAAATAAATCTTATTGAAAAAAATTATGCTTCGTAGCTCAGAATTTCTAAATTTTGTACTTGAAAAGATGATTTATAGGTATTTTGCGTAGTAAAAAGGGTGTTTTCACTGTTATTATTTTTTTGTCCTTATATTTTTAATGAATGCTTAAAATGAGCAATAAGTTTCATTTTTAGTTCTATTAGGTATCCTGAAAATAAAAATTACCTTATTATATGCAAAAGAAATGCGCATGGAAAATTTTTAATTAGGCCAATTTTTGATATAATTAATAATTAATAATTCATAAATTATTAATATTTCATCTTTAAATTTTAACCACTTTTACATATCTATGGTACTAATCACACATTCAAATTTCAAGCAAATCCATTCAAAACAAAAAAAAGTTAGGTTTGTAGGTCCACTGTCCCCTTAAGAAACTTAAAAATAAATTTAACAAAGCGTTATAAAATTTGAGAACTGAATGACCGCAACTCTACTCAATCAGCTTATTGCATTACGGGATAAATGACTAAATAACATGAAATGGAAACAGGAAGTCGTGATGAGTCGTGTAATGAGATCCAAAGGTATTTTCTAAAAAATACAGTGACCACCGTTTATAGTGATCAGTGGTTATAAGAATCAACCATTTATAAGAATCAATATCACAAAAACAAAAACAAATGTATTATTTCCATGTTAAAATTTTCGCTTTAAAGAATCAATCCACTGGTTTTAATAATCAGTTTACACTCTTCGCTTTCCATTCATCTTAAAACCTCAAAAGGCATGAAGTTCTTTCTTTATGTTTTTTAAAGAAAGAGTGATAAGATGGGATGGAATACAGTTGTAAAATGCATTCCTTTCTTTGTTAGACATAACATAATAATTTCCCCTTAAACGCTTTAGCACATCACTGTCCTATTAGCTTGACCCGTGGGCATCTTTACCCGTCCGGGTCTGATTTCACTTTTCTCCACTGGCAAACAAAGGCAGGGACTCTTTTTTCCCATCTCCCCCATCCTAGTTGCGGCTTCCTGGACCCTGAAACACATAAATATTCGGCGAAGTGTCCACTATGACTTAGGCAAACGTAACATTATTAGATTAAGCACGTTATCAAACCGTGAAACGTAAGCTAGAAGGTGAATCTTCGTCTATTGGTATTGAAAGAGGTATAAACAGCCTCCTGAAAACTCCGTTACGTCAAACTACCATAGAAAACGTTTACTTACTCCCTTCCTGTTGTTGAAATGTTAAAACTGTTAAGCAGGTATGTTGTAACAAATATTGGATTTTTCTCTTCTCTTACTATAATTATGTGTATCTACTTATAAGTCTAGAAATTAAGTTGTATTTTTAAAATTATAAAAAATAATTTTAATAAAAGATAATTTACGTAAATTAAAGAGTATTTTATAGTAAATTATCTCATATATGTATATGTAGGTGTGTGTGTGCCTGTCCAAAAACCTAAATTTCGGCTATAAGAATCGACTGCTTATAAGAATCAAAAACAGTAATAACAAACGTGATTCTTATAAGCGGAAATCACTGTACTTCAAATTGCACGCAGATGATACATTTGACATTCTCATGCACTGCCAAAAATAATTTGAAACGTAAGTTGCCGAAGTTAATAATCGGTTAATATCTGTTTTTGAATGAAGTTAAATTTTTCCTCTTAAATTTTTTCAGATGTAATCTGTATTTCAGTTTTCAATTTAGGCAGTTATATATTTTTACGTTAATGGTTTAACATTTAAAGAAAACTACCTTATTTTAGTATTTGAGTTATTTAAAAGAGTTATTGCTCGTTAAAAGTCAAAATTGCAAGATATTTCGGTTAGATAATATACGATTAGAAACTCCGATGCGTCTGTCCTTAGAGTATCAATTGGATTCATCTATCGAAAGATAAAATCTTAACTAATGATTACTGTTTTCCAATAGTTTGATTTAAATTAACGGTGGTTACGGTAAATTTTTTATTACATTTTAATCATTGATGTATGATTATTAAAAATGATGAATGAATTTTTCCTGTTATAGTCAATAACTATGTTTTCAATTATTATAATACTAGCAAACCAGTGAACAAAAAGGAAAGAAAAAATTTACTAAATTTAAGTCACTATCAAAAATATGTACATAAAGTGCTTTTCTTAACAGATGCCCATTTTGTTGCATTTAGAAAGGTCAAGTGGAATTTTTTCTATATAGCCAAGTGGCAACGTTCACTCTCAGATTGACTTTTTAGACAATAACCTCCAAAAGAAATGCACATACTGAAGTAATCCCCTTCGTAGATTTTGAGAGCTTTTTATTTCCTCAGAAGCAGAAAAAGAAATCTTTAACTACTTCATAATGTTCATCAGATAGTTTGATGTTATCACCATCATATTTAGTTAGAACGATAGCTTCCGTCCATACAGTTACAGAGATAGATGTATTGTTTAGGAGTTTTGTCTAAAATTACGTATTTCTTAAATGTCAGCATATCAAGATTAATGTTTCTTTTTCTTTTCCATCATCTTTAGAAATATTTAACCTTCCGTACTTCGTTTTCCATAGGTGCCGGTGGAAATACCGTTGAAACTCCGATAAACTGGGCTGTAAATGCGTTTTCACGTCCATAGTATCACTGATGTACAGAAAACAACATTACAGTGCAAAGTTAAAAGTGTTGACTAGGAAAATTCATTGAAAATAGAAATACGTCAAATGCATCTCAGAATATTACTACTAACAACTTCAGCGGTCGTCTCATACAAAAGAACCCAATATTTATATTTATCTATTTATTTAGTTGTGCAAAAGACTATCTCATTTCATTGTCTTATTTTAAATATTCTGTGGAAATATATGACTTGCTGCATAACACTTTATTCAAAATTCCGATAATCCAGTTTTCTTTTTCTTCTCATCACATGACAGTCTGCTCTGCAAAGTAAGGACTCTACTGATTATCCCTTGACACGTAATCCCAAACAGTCACCTTTTACGATACTTCGGTTTTTAACAAAGGAGAACAGGGCTAGAATTATGATAAAAAAATATCTATATATTTAAGTTGCTAAGCCGACTTTTGGGGCAGTCCGTGAGAGAAAATTACTGCATCAATTTATTTAATTTTGGTCTTAAATGAAAGACTGTAATCTGTAGATTTGTCAAATTTGGTCTTTGTAACCGCAATTTCTATCAGTTAGTGATAATTTACAATTGAAAATTGATTTCTGCGCATGCTCAGTGGCATGTTTAAATCTGGCTTAGAAACTCGCTGTTTCTGCGCATGCTCAGTGACATGTTTTAATGATAAACACGTTTATTTCGAGTAGTCTCTCTGCCATTTTTATTTTTATGATAATTATGTTTGGAAATATAAGATTAAACCTGATTGAAATTGTTTATTTCGCGCTGTTTAATGAGCGATAATTTAGAATTTTTTAAAAAAAATGCTTTCTGCACATGCTCAGTGACATTTTTAAATCTGGCTTTAGATACTCACTAAGCACGAGGCCATTTAAACACATTAATTTGTTTCTGCGCATTATTATGATTTTCAACATTTGGCAGTTATGTGTTGAGTATAATTTGTGTATTAGTCCATTTATTTACTTACTAGCCGTCATGTTTTGACGGGTACCAACTAGTTTATTATTAATTTACATTTGCATGTCAATTATTCGTTTTATAATCCGTGGCTATTTACCTTCGATAATATTTTAAAATTTTCCATATCATGTCAATTAAACTGTTGCTGAAAATATCGCTCTTCATATCGCCTTATACTAATCCTCGCATCGGAAAGAACCATGACTTGTGCAACCGTGGTTCCTCTTACGAGGCCATTTACCTTGCAATTTTTGTCATCTTCAACCATTCTAAAATTGGTACCACAATTCGAGATAGACTGGTTCTGTTCGATGTGGGATGGATGTCTGCTCTTTATTAGATTAGAAATTAAGAATAAGGAAAAGTTAGAAAAAGTTCTGCATTTAGAATTATTTTCCCTCCAGTGCACTTATCGGCTATGTCTTTCTTAAAAAGGGTAAAACTTAAGACTCATAAAAAGGGTAAAACTTAAGGCTGCTGTGTACTAACCCTATTGTATTCGCTCACCTTAATGTTAACCTATGGAGAAAATGTGTCACTATTGACAGCTACATAAATGTTAATGATCAAATAAAAATGTTATTTTCAGCTAGCCTGGACTTCTCTGCACCTTGCAACAGGATTCATTTTATATATTTTGTCCACCAAACGAATTTAGGAGCGTTTAAAACACACTACGCCATATTTTTTCCGATCAATTTAAATTTTAAAATATTATTTGCATTTTTTAAAGTACTAAAAATGCCCCAAGGTGTAAAATTTCTTTCGCTATTACGGAGTACATTTTTTTAAAAATCTTTCAATCCAGGTCGGCAATCCATGGACAAATTTTCTTCATAGGTTAAAAATGAGGTGAGCGAATCCAATAGGGTTAGTACACTACAACTAGTTAGTACACATAAGTCCATTGCTGTCGGGTACTATGAAGATGCAATCTCTAGATACTTTTACGTGCATAGATATACATATTTTTGTCTATTTTCTAAATGTATGCTCATATATATATATATATATATATATATATATATATATATATATATATATATATATATATATATATATATATATATATTTATATATATATATATATATATATATATATATATATATATATATATATATATATATATATATATATATATATATATATATATATATATACATATATATATATATATATATATATGTATATATATATATATATATATATATATATATATATGTATGTATGTGTGTGTGTGTGTGTGTGTGTGTGTGTACAGAGAAAGAGGGGGAGTTAAGCCCGAAAATTAAAAATGCAACAGCATGCGTTGTGAATCTTTATGAAAAAATCTTCAAACAAACTTCTGTTATCAGTGACACATAAATCTTTCCACCGAGATATGCGCTGTGATTGAAATCAGGCATTTTTCGTAATAGACTACTCAAATACAATTTTTTTCGAAAGGCTCATTAAATGAAATGTAAACTCAGATGTATCTAACATGATAAAGATAATTGATTGTATTTTCAAAAATATTACCAATGGTCCAAGTGACAATTATCACTCGAGGTAATCATAAATTTACCGGCTTGAATATACCATCCTATTTTCACCTTTCGTTATCAAATATAACCTCTAGACAGCTCCTATTCTGTAGGTTCATCAATTACAAGCGTTTCATTGCTAATAAAACAGACTGCCAAAAGGCAACACCGTGAAGAAAATATCTGTCATAGCTGTCGAGTCAATACCAAAAAAAGAAGAAAAAAGAAAATGCGGGTTTATATCTAATGCCTAACCACTTTCAATCAAAACCTTAATGATCCCAATAATTAGTAATCGTTATAAATCAGTCATAGCCCGAAAAATGAGGCCAACAACAGCTCTATGATTATCTTCCGCTACTCATGTAGAAATTGCGATCGTGAATTGATAAATTGCTCGCATTTAATCGTTTAAATCTACCCAACATTTAAGGACGTTTCAAGTTCTATAGGTGTGACTATAATTCTGATGAATTTTTGGTGGAGACCTGCCCATTGTTTGTCTTATTTAAGCTTGGTATGAAGCTTGTTTCGAACCCGGAGTTCAAAGTATCCGAACGCCAATTTTCATTAGCTCGGGAGCAAAAAATATTTGTGATTCAACTTTCCTACTAGCCTGTAAAATTAAATTATAATATATAAATTAGTTATTTAAATTGGATATTGTTGACTTTTTGGGAGTATTTATAATGATTATTTCTAATGACTAAGATTCCGAAACCACAGACACACACACACATACACAGATATATATATATATATAAATATACAGATGGTTATCAAAATAATGGAAACACCTATCAATATTAGTGGTGTTTATGAATGTGCTTCGTATTCCTTAAAAAACAAGTCTGGCCACCGGTATTTTTCTTATATAATATAGTGTATGTATTATTCTACTGTGAGGTAGCAGTAATGAAGCTAAGGGCATCGTACTTTTGTGGGGAACAGCGTAAAATGTCAAACCTTGCAGACCTTGTGAAAAGGGCAAATTGTTAGAGCTCGTTTAAATTGGAGTATCATTTACTGCAATCCGCAGGCTAATGGGTGTTTATCGAGCTATGGTATCAAAAGTCATGATAGCATACAGAGTGCACGGAAAAACATCCTTTGCCAAACAGAATAGTGGACGAAAGGGAGAGCTGAGTGAAACAGACGGACGAGGTATTGAAGAGGATTGTGACACGAAGAAATAAAACAACTGCAATCAAAATGACCGAAGAGCTCAATTGGCATCTGCATGTTCTGGTATCAACCATTAGAGGTAGACGGGATCTTCACAAACAAAGGATTTACGGAAGAGTAGTTATTCCCAAGCCACTTGTAATAGATGTCAATACAAAATATCGTCCACAATGGTGCCTCGAATTCAAATCCTGGTGGAGCAATATGTCGAAAAACGGCATTTGGTCCGACTAATCATTGTTCACATTGTTCCTCGCAACAGGACGTGCGTATATCTGGAGAACACCTACACAAGCGTAAGATTCTGGCTGTCTCATCTCAACTGTCAATCATGGAGGTATATCTATCAGGGTTTGGGATGGCATCTCATGGTTTTCTTCAGGCCCTATTTTAACCCTAAAAGGGAGATTGAATGAGAAGGACTAGGTCGAAATTTTAGCTCACTAGTCCATCCTATGGTGCAAACATTGTTTCTTGCAGGAGATTGCGTTATCCGGTATGATAATCGCCCTATACATACAGCTAAATCTATCAAGTATTGGTTTGAAAAGCATGGAAAAGAAGTCAAATATCTTATGTTGCCCTGTACAATCCCCCCAGCTGTAAACCATCCAACCACTGTGATCTGTATAAGCGGATATATAAAGGTATCAATATCCACCACAGCATCTCTACAGGAACTTTCATAACTTTTCCCCCGAAGAATGGTATAATATATTCTTAATCACTATTTATGACTTGTATAATCCAATTCCAAGGTAAATCAGGTGGTATTACATAACAAAGGGGATCCTGCCACGTATTAATAAAGGTTTTCATGATGTTTCTTAATGTTTCCATTATTTTGATAACCACCTGTATATATATATATATATATATATATATATTAATCCTTTATTTATAAAATAGAGCAAAAACTTCTATTTTATAAATAAAGGAGGAAGAAAACTCTAAACTGTTTTCTGCATCAGTTGTTCAAGTAAATTTCTTTTGATTCAGTGAAAATATCTCAACATATTTGAAAATATTTCAGTGATAAAATTTGTCATGCAAAAATTTTCACTTATAATTTCTTAAAAGCGAATTAGAAATAAAATGAAAAGTATTTTGGATATATTACAAATCAGTTAAAAGATTCCCTGTAATACTTTTCTGTACAAGTATAAAAGACAGCTTAATTTTAAAACTTATCTGAGATTTTAAGATCGAGACATTCTCAGTTTTAACACTTCTTTGCAACTATAGTAATTCCTGTTGCATTATATGGAGCGTTTCTCTGTTGAAAAAAAAATAAATAAAACTGCCCAATCCGAAATCGTTTCGAGAAAATTTCTATTGTGAATTGAAATGAATTTATTAGCCTGTAAACATCATATGTGTGTATGTGTGAGAGAGAAAAATTATATTAAATTGAAACATTAAATTGTGCATTTTTTTCTCATTCTTCCTACACTAAACGGGAGATTTCAAAGAACGTTAATGCAATAGCTAATAGAATGACGAAGCAACGTCTGTAATAACTGCCACGAGGTATTTTAGCGTTTTAATGACCGCTTTTGTCTAAGATTTACTCATTTAATTAAATTTTACCCGGCATAGTAACTTTCTTTTGTGAGAAGAGATTTTCAAAATTTATGAAGTAGAACTTTTATGTGTTTACTGAAAAAAACCCTCTTCATGAACAAACTTCTTAAAGGAACAGAAGGATAAACGTCGCTATCAATTTAACTAATGTAATGCTTTGTGTACACAAGATTTTCTGTGGTTTTACTTTCCTATTGTCATTTAGTAACGCGTGGCCTAATAAAATCTGCACGGCACGACAAATGAGTACCAGAAACCAACCCATGTATACAAGTCTATTCACAATTATGTTGCTCCAGCTTTCAACTGCGTTGTCGTACAACAGGCGGCATTGGGGGATTTTTGTCTTTTATGCTGGCAGTAGGAAACATATGAAGACAAGCATATACTCTTTTTACAGAGTAAATTCTGACCAGATGTTTGTGAGACTACTTCTTGGGCAAAAGAGAAACAGGTCCACTTGGAAAAAAATTTAGCTGCTTCAGACTCTGTTTTTCAAGTGAAGAAAAAATTGCTGATTAAAACAGGCATTAATTCCTGCATCTTAGAGATAAAAAAAAGCAAATGAAAGGATATGGGTGTGGGATTATTTTATTTTCTATAGCGCCAGTTCATGATGTAATTTCAGGAAATGATATATAATTACGGAACATTCAGTATTCATTTTCAAATCCAGATTACAATTATTATTAGACCACGGTTTTTAGTTTGTTATTCTAACTAGTAATTCTCAGCCCTTTCAGTTTTGACTGATATTGGCTTTTCACGTACACCTTTCAAGTCGCTCTTATAAAATGGTTTTCAGCAAATAGACTTAATCTCACTTCTTAGTTCAGAATCTTTAATACAGTTTAGAACTTATTAATCAGTAAAATTAAAGTAACTGTTATATACAATGGAGCTTATCCTACACGATTTTGTTGCATCCATAAGGAAAAGTTTAACTGTAAATAATGTATAAATAGAATTAAAGCGGTGAGTTTAAAAATTGTACTTATCCTATTTAAGGGGGTCCAGGGCACAAAATTGTTCGAATTTTCGAAAAAATTTGTATTGCATTAAGAAATTTTATTGTTCTTTTACGCTTAAATGACGTTTAAATTATGTTTCTGTCTTAATTAGAGCAGGATAAATTATTACTATTTTTTTTGCAACATTCTAATAGTAGCCAATCGTTGTTTAAACCTGTGTGTTTTTCTGCATGATGGTTTTTTTTCCCCATTTCTCATCTTTAAATTGTTATAAGTCAAGAACCGTTAAAGATAAATTGTTGAAACTTGGAACATGTCTTTTTCAACTATTTTACTTTAATTTTGATCCAGCAAATTTAAAAAAAATATTTACTTTTGAAAATATGAGTTTTAAAAAATAAGTTACATAATTTTTTTTGTAATTTTTAATCTAAATATTTTTAATTTCTTTAAAAATTAATATTTAAAGAAATGCTGAATTAAAATTAAAATTTATATATTTCTGTTTAATTAAATGAAAAAAGTTTGAATTTCGACAAATAATATTTTGAGTTATAAAAATTTTAAATTACCGCACTTTTATTAAAAATTTTAAATTTTAAAATTGTTTAAAAAGTTTTTGAGAAATTTTATGATGTGATTTTGTTTACAAATTATATGGTTGACTATGAGAAAAAAATTCAAAATTTTAACTCAATAAATAAAAAAAATTTTTAAATATGTCCCGGACCTCCTAAGTGATTTATCGTAAACTGTAAAAAATCTTTTGCACATAACCAGACTTTTGTACATACCCACTTATTTTAACACAGAATTTCTCCAAGAAATACAGATTTTTGCAGCATCATTCTGCTATACCTACATGCAGGAGAGCTGCCTTCATCATCATCTTGTGCTAATTATTATTTTTTAATTTTTGGATACGGACAGTCTGAAACTCAAGCTCTGTATGAAATTTATATACAGTGTTGTTCAGTATAACCCAAAGACTATTTCATTAACTAATTTTAGCCTAGCAGTAGGCTGCAAAACAAAAAAGAAAAAATTACGGACCAGAAATCCGAAAACAGTCAATTCTGAGAAAATTAAAAAGGACTAAAATCTGTTTTCACATTAATAGAAACGGCCAAATGAATATAGAGATTAAGCCAGGTATAGGTAGTTGTAAGTAGTTACAGTAATGTACAGCACATGCTTAGGTATTTTTTTACTATAACATCATGACAATAACTATCAGTTCAATAAATTCAATTTATAACATATTTTGTAAGCTTCTCGTGATAATACCCCCTATTACCCATGAAAATTAATACACAAATGCCCACGAAAAATACTGATAATCCCAAAATAGAACTGCTCACTGTCAAATCAAGAGGTTTAAAATAAACTACAGGTGATAATAAATAAAAAATGATTTAAATTCACATACTTTTGAATATTTCTTTTAAAAAAGGTCTTTAACACTATTTTATTTTGAGCCAAATGGGAAAATCTGTTACTTATTTTTTATCATTTACTTTTGCGACTCACGGATAATCAGATATTCGGTGTAGATTACTTTTATATATAGTTAACTAGCGTTAACCGTGACTGTATGGGGTTGAAGGGAATAAGGAAAATATTTAAGCGGACCAAAAGAATAATATTATAAATCGTTTGCGGCGGACTAGTAACGTATGATTACAATTAGATGAAATATAAAAATTTAAAAACTAATCTCTATAATTACATTTTCACCATTTTATTCATCACAAAGTTCGGATAATTTTTCCATCGCAGACTCATCTCACCGGTTACCACGTGATCAAAAAAACGTTTCATGATCGTAGAGCACTTGGAGGAGAAAATAATCACTTTCCCGCATCCAATTTCGATAATTATATTCACGAAATCAATTACCTGGGGGACAGGCTGTGGAAAATGCATTGATAGCACTCTTTAGCGATCTAAGAAGATTGGGTGCTTCAGAAATCGTTTAATTATGTGCCTCGTTTCTGAGAGCAGTAGGCACAGAAAATTTCAATCACCAGATGGCGGTAATCATTGTTTTCAGGTATCACTAAATCGGTGTTCTTTCGTGGTCTGTCTGTCAAGTAGATAGGCCTCTATCACCGCCTATCACATCACTTTAATTTCTAATACACCGCACCCACTTATTCCGCGCCTTAGTCTTTAGGGGAGGATGGTGCAGCAATCACGAATGTCCAGAACAATTTAGAAAATTTTAAATAGCATAATGGAATAGTTTACCTCTCTAAGGTAAAAAAAAAGTTGTCTAAGGTCCTCTCTATACGATGTCTCTCCGTAAAATCTGACTCGATCCACTTGCAAGAAATATCATAGGACTTCAAACGTAAATAGTTTTTAAATGTGTGTGTGTGCGACATTGTATGTATTTGCCCGATCGTATGATGATATTATGCAAGTTTCTAAGGAGAATTTTATAATGAAACTAGCTGAAAACCCGCGCTTCGCTACGGAGTATATTCAAATTAAATACAACGGTCAATGTATGCAATTAATGCCAAAAAATATATATATATATATTTATAATAAATGCGACGATCAATATATACAATTGATGTAAATATATATATATATATATATATATATATATATATATATATATATATATATATATATATATAAATCGTAAGGGATATTAATTTTTTTTTTGATAATGTCTAATTGTCAGCTGCATTAGAAAGAAAAAATAATTTTTTTGTCTATTTCGTTGTTATGCACGTGACGATAAATTTATTTAAAGTACCAGAAAAAGAAATCACGTGATCAGCATTTAATAAATTAAATTCTAAAAATCAATCTTTAAAAATTCACCAAAAATCAGAAAATCGAGGTAAAGGTTCGAAAAAGATTTCATTTTAAAGGAATTTTTAGGATCTTTCTGGTGATATAAATTTTATAACCCTCAAATTATTATTTTAAATGCAAACTTAAAAAAAGTTACAAAAACAGCTTAAAAATTTTAATTAAAAAAATCTAAGAAGAATTTTTCAAAAATCTTTCTTAGTGCACCTCTACACCATAAGAAGAATCGACGTGCAAAATTTCAGCCCTTTAGGTCCATCGGTTTGGTCTGTGCATTGTATGTCAGTCAGTCAGTGAGTCAGTTACGGAACTGTTTTATATATATAGATTATATATATACAGTGAAACTTCTCTAGCCGGCCACCTCTCTTAACGGCCATGTTTTGTCCAGAACCAATTAAAGACTCCGTAGAGAAAATGTTATGGAAGAAACCTCTTTTCGACAGCCACTCCTCAAAACGGTCAATTTTTTAGGAACCATACTGGCCGCCGTAGAGAAATCCATCTTTATTCAACCACTACCCCTCAAAACGGCCACTATTTCACATAATCATGACAAGCCGCCATAGAGAAATTTCACTGTATATGTATATGTATGCATTTATATGTAGTAAATTAATGGAAATATATGTATGGATATACATATATACGCATAAGTGTGTTTGTATGTAATGTAAAAATAATCTATGTCATGCTAAAACTGTGTGATTTTTACTTGAAAAGGCTTAGGAGAAGCTAAAAATGCTTTATAAAACCGCTGACAAAGCTAAAAAAACGCTGAAATCGCTGGTCTATCTTACAGATAGAAACAGGGTGCAAGGAAAATAAATATCCTACAACTGCTCTCGCTTAAATTTATTTCAAGAGTAGTAAATCAATGGAAATATGTGTATGGATATACATATATACGCATAAGTGTGTTTGTATGTAATGTTATAAAAATAATCTATGTCATGCTAAATCTGTGTGTGATTTTTACTTGAAAAGGCTTAGTAGAAGTTAAAATTCATTATAAAACCGCTGACAAAGCGAAAAAAACGCTGAAATCGCTGGTCTATCATACAGATGCTGAATTATATCATCTGTATATCTTACACATGCATCTGTATATCTTACACGTCTATCTTACACATGCTGAAACGGGGTGCAAGGAAAATAAATATCCTACAACTGCTCTCGCTTAAATTTATTTCAAAAGTAGTAAATCAATGGAAATATGTGTATGGATTTACATATATACGCATAAGTGTGTTTGTATGTTATGTTATAAAAATAATCTATGTCATGCTAAAACTGTGTGTGATTTTTACTTGAAAAGGCTTAGTAGAAGCTAAAAATGCATTATAAAACCGCTGACAAAGCGATAAAAAAAGCTGAAAGCGCTGGTCTGTCTTACAGATAGAAACGGGGTGCAAGGAAAATAAATATCCTACAACTGCTCTCGCTTAAATTTATTTCAAATGTTTCAAATTGATTACGATTATATTTTATATTAGAAATAATTAAAAAGATAATTGTGAAGAGGAATTTCAAGACTGAACATTGCGTCTTTACAGAGATAACAGCATAAAAAGCGTCGTTTAAATACTTTTCCTTTAAACTCCACATGCATTCATCTTCTGCTATACAGTGAGCAATTTTCTTTTCTTCTGAATTTAAATGCGTGTTTGTCTATACAAACTTCTACTGAGCCCTGAATTTTTTTAACTCTAGTATTCGCGATATAATATTCAAAGCAAACTTAATTCAGCCCTTGCCTATTATTCTGGGATAAAACGGAAAGATGCGTGTCGCTTAAACATTGATTACCGAAGTCCAAGGTTTTTATTTTGAAACAGTTAGATGTAACTGTGAGAATATTTATCATTTGGATCGCCGCCTCGTGTCCTTTTTTTTCCCTTTCTCAGTGAGTGTGCCATGCGGTGCCAACCCAAATGTGCTTCATAAAAATCGGAAAAGTGATCAGAGGAGTGCTCCGTGTATTGGACTTCATGCGACGCAAACATCCTAAATTACATAAGACTTCAGGGTGCGGATCGCGTTTTCGAAAACGGCAAACAAGGCTGATCTGCCATTTTGTTTCTCATGTGGCCGACTTTATCGACACCTCGATCGCGTGTTTTCTTTGACCTTAATGCTAGAATTCAGATCCAATCAAAATGGTTGGCTATAACGTTGATAAAAATAGATTTATTTATTAAAAATCGGTGGTCACTTTCCTGTAGTAAAGAATAATTAAGTGTATATAATATAGAGAGAGAGAGATAGATAGATAGAAGGGTGCGGTGGCCCAGTTGGCAAGAGCTGCGGGCCAGTGATCTGAACGTCTCTGGTTCGATGCTCGTTTCTGCAAACCCACCGCCGTGTTCACTAATGGTGGCGGGGACACGTAAAATAGCGCGCGGCTGCAATGTCCTTCAAGTTCTGAAATTTACCTCTGGAGGTGCGGGATCAAGTGTTCCGGTTTCATCACTTGACTCGGTTCAAAATTAAAGACCGGTCATTTAGCCTAGTCGGACTCTGACCCTTGTTGTGCTAATTCGAAACAGGAGCGACACCTTCATCGCCTATAGCCTTCGGGACTTGATCTGATATTGCTGTCGGTCAAGTGGCATAAGCATCAACAACATATATATATATATATATATATATATATATATATATATATATATATATATATATATATATATATGTATGTATGTATGTATGTATATATATAAATTAAGGTATCTCCTCTGATATCTCGATGATCCTTTTCTCTGATATCCATTCTCATGATATCTCGAAAATTATTTTTTATGGAATTTCTTAATTAACGTATTCTTAATTATGTATAAAGGTAGAAGGTCAGATGCTTGGATTTTTAAAAAATATTTAATTAATTTACATTCTGTATTTATTTTATAATTTTAATTCATTTCTTTGCAACGATTATTTCAGAAGATTGTACTTTTGATGTTATGAAAACCAGTATTCAGTAAATATGGACTTTTACTAAAAAAATGAATGAAAATTATTGTTCTAAAAATGAGTGCAAACTTTTACTTATCCATGTATTCAAATTTTGCAGTTATTGGGACGCATTTGACCGTATGATGGCCGATGGTTAGGGCGCTGGCTTCCGATACCAGAATCTCACTGTTGGCATGAATGCTTGCAGCCGTTCGGAATCAGTTTCAAACTGTGTTTTGCTGTCTAATTTGCCCACATGCAGCAAAAAGATGACCGTAGCGCTCTCAACCACCTCAGCTCGAGACATATTTGATGTAAAATCGCCTTTAAATTATCAATTCGGGGTCATGTATAAAGTACTTTTGTATTTATTAACTGTTCAATAATTAATTGAAGCGAGAGGTCTATTTCATAGATTTTGTTTCATAGCAAGTTCTCCAATATGTGCAATAAAAGAAGGGATTTTTTTATTGTTTTATTTATTTAAAGTTAAAATTTTCAACTATGAAATATGGCACGTGGTAATACCACCTCAAAAATATCCGAAGCTCTGATCTGCTGCAACTCGGATTATAATCTGGTTTCATATAATTAAAAAAAAATTTTTTTTTAAATATCTCTTACAAAAGTGAAATTTATTAATCACTGACGTTATCAGGGGTTTCTGAAAACCGCTTCTGTCATGCTAACAGTGCTTTTTTCTAAAGAAATAGGTGGGTATGCTGCGTTTTCTCAAATAAAGGTGTGTATTTTTAGTACCATGTTTTCACACGTCACATCACAGGGGAATCAAAAACACGCAATTTTAAAAAATACTTTTTGTTTATCAATTGATCCGTAAGTTTCTTAAAATTTCGGTTAAGTTAAGCCAAAATAATACTAAAAAGAAGGTGGGGATTCGCCGTATTCCCGCGTACCCCCAGAAAAAAAAAGATCTGCATGCTAGTATCCTTTATTAATGTAAGCGACCACATTTTAAAGAAAATCAAAACTGATTATTAAGAATAATGTCGTCACTTGACAACATATGATCCTATGAACTGCAAAACTCAGTTTCAAGACGTTTGTGTCTCGGGTTTGCTGAAATTTTTAAAGACTACAGTTTTTATAACATTTACAGCAGTGTTTCTTTTCTTAGCAATAGGCACTATTGTCTTCCGACATTCGTCCAAAGCACGGCGAAATTGTTGGTTTTTTGTAATGGCAGCACCTTATTGGTGGCGAACTTTTATATGTGCGCTGGCCAAAAAATTACAAATATTCAGGATGTTACTGACGTGCTGGGCAATCTGTAATAAGGGATAGCACAACAAAAATTATTGTTGCAGAATTTTACCGTGACAGATTTAAAAATGAATACTAATTTCATGAAGATGAAATAACTTGACATAGGCATTGCCGTACAAATTAATGAGACTTTGCTGTTGTACACTGGATGTCAAATGTTTTATATTTTGTTCATACTTCGTCACTTTTAGTAGTACACAGGCCAAACCGCATTTATCAGTCATTCTAAATCCTAAATTATCGTTTATAAAATTCATTTCAGAAAATAACAACTCAGAAACATATGTAGAGGAGAAAATTTATAATATATCGGTCGCTAGTGTTTTTAAACAGACAAAAGTTTTTAAACAACCAAAAGTTCTCATTATTTCCTCTTCTGCATTTTTTTTTTGGGGGGGGGGGCTAATGTCCCTGGGGGATGACGACATTGCACCCCAGTCCGGTGTACATATGAATAAAAGAAATAGAAACAGACAAATGACACAATCACAGAAGAATTTTATTGACAAACGATGACACCGGTGATGGACGATGGGTTGCAGCTCCCCTTTCTAGACGGGGCTCCATTTGCAGGCGGAAGCATTTTTTTAATAACACCCAATAAAATTTTGAATAATTTAGAAGCTTATAAAATGACATCACCAGTGAATCTTTGGCGTGCCAGAAATATTTTAGTACATGGCAACTCTGACACGCGTGCCATAGGTTCGCCATCCCTGCTATAGACGAACCAACATTGCTCGAACCTTCCTCAAATTCTTACCACCATACGGAAGAACTTTTCGGTCTACATATTAGATTAATGCCCCCGTATCCGGCACATTAATCTTAGACCCTTGAGCATTCAATGACGCTTGTTTTGGATTCGAACCTAGTACCTTCAATGCCGAATTCCAACGCGCTAACTGCCCCGAGCCAACTGCAAAACTTCTATAACTGAAATTAAAGTTATAGTAACTGCAATAAAGAGAAAAAATAATTATAATGCATACTGAATGTCTGAAACCCTTCCATTTTACAAACAGAGAAAAAACTATATTTATCTTTGTACATCCTTATATGTGTTGAGAAATACGTGAATTACTTAAAAGTAGCTGACGAATAATTTCAAGTCATTTACAGATTTTAATAGACTTAACGATTGCAAGTACCTCTAACACAACCTCAGCAAGCGATGTTACTGTCTGCGACCCCTAAACGGACAATCGACCACTCCCAAAAGCATCTGTTATGATTATCTCATGGCCAAGAGAAGCAGTGTGACATTGGTATTAAATAATGTCTGCCAACACAAAATGGCGTCCCGTCGTCAGGTTTGGAGTCGCGAGCAGAGATTATTTTTGCGAACTGTCGATGATGCCTTCACACGAGATATTGAAGTTCTGTCGTGTAGCCAAATGTAATAATGCATTAGACCGAAAACAGTCAAATAGGGATTGCAGCTCGTCGCGCTGTGTCGTCTAAACAGGTGGTCAGATTTGAATGAAAGATTGAAGTGGAACATGTGTCTGATGATTCCGTTTTTCTGTTTCTCTCTAGAACTGCTGATGAATAGCAGACATACACACGCATTCATACATTCTTGCATAAATACAGTATTTAATAAAAGTTGACTGACGCTTACGAATTTTACGAAGATATTATTAATGATGTAAAAATAAAGGTAAAATTATTAGTGATGTAAAAATCATTCTAGTAAAAAAAAACTGATTAAGTGCTTAGAGTTATAAAAATAAAGGATTTTTCATCTTACATTTAATTTGGTACCTAATTCAGACTGACATGCATTCATAAAAATAATCTATATACACTGAAGTGCCACTGAATTAGGGATAGCAAAGCCTATGCAAATTGTGTAGAGGTGCGCATCATGTATGCGCAAGTGAGGGCGCTGTGGTAACTTCATATATAGCGCGTACTGTGGTTGTTCTGAATTAGTTGTTGGAATTGCCAGTATGGGTAAACTGCCTGATTTAGACGCCTTCGATCGCGGACAAATCGTAGGTGCGCGACGCATGGGCCATTCAATTTCCGAAATCGTCAGACAGCTAGGATTTTCAAGGTCGACAGTGTCAAGAGTATAAGTGCGTGGTGAGAGACGGCTCGGGCGTATTGTACGTAGCCAGCGAAGCCAAACATTAGCTCAAATTACCACCCAGTTTAATGACGGTGCCAGTCGTACAGTCAGTAAACGGACTGTGCAACGCTCGCTTCACCGTATGGGTTTCGGGAGCCGTCGACTTACGAGAGTACCATTGCTCTATACTCGCCATCGGGCTGCACGTCTTGCCTGGGCAAGAGAGCACAGAGACTGGAGTGTAGAGGACTGGAAACGAGTAGCATGGAGTGATGAGTCTCGATTTCGACTACTTAACGCCGACGGGAGGCTGAGAATATGGCGTCAGACTCATGAAGCCATGGATCCTGCATGCCTGGCTGGAACTATACAAGGGCATGGTGGCTCAATCATTGTCTGGGGGTGTTTTTTGTGGCACAGTTTGGGATCTTTGGTGCGTGTACCAACCTCCGTCAATGCAATTCAGTACGTAGAGTTGCTGGGTGATCAGCTCCATTCGTTTATGCTGTTCTGTTATCCGCACGGTAATGGAGTTTTCCAGCAAGACAACTGTACCTCTCACAAGTCCCGGTTGGCTACTGGCTGGTTGGATGAGCATTCCTCTGACTTCTCTGTCATGAATTGGCCACCTAGAAGCCCAGACTTAAATCCTATTGAGCATCTTTGGGATGTTTTGGAACAAGGCATGAAAGGCCATCACGCAGCACCAAAGAACCGTACTGAATTATGGACAGCTTTAGCCAATATTTGGCAAGCCATTCCCGTGGAACGTTTCCAGAAACTTGTTGAATCTATGCCTCGTCGTGTGGCAGCCGTTATCAAGGCCAGAGGAGGCCCAACTCGTTACTAGGTAGGTATCCCTAATTCAATGGCACTTCAGTGTATATAAAACAGTTCCGTAACTGACTCACTGACTGACTGACTGACATACAACGCACAGACCAAACCGCTGGACCTAAAGGGCTGAAATTTTGCATGGAGATTCTTCTTATTGTGTAGGGGTGCACTAAGAGAGATTTTTGAAAATTTTTTCTTAGATTTTTTTAAATTAAATTTTTAAGCTGTTTTTGTAACTTTTTTAAAGTTTGCATTTTAAATAATACTCTGAGGGTTATAAAATTTATATCACGAGAAAGATCATAAAAATTCCTTTAAAATGAAATCTTTTTCGAATCTTTACGTCCATTTTCTGATTTTTGGTACATTTTTAAAGATAAATTTTAAGAATTCAATTTATTAAATGCTGATCACGTGATTTCTTTTACTGGTACTTTAAATAAATTTATCGTCACGTGCATAAAAACTAAATACACAAAAAAAAAAATTTTTTTCTTGATAATGCGGCAGACGATTGGACATTAACCAAAAAAATATTAAAATACAGTAAAAGAAATGTTCTACAAACTGTATATATATTAACTGTACTAGATTCTTTAGTATTCTTTATATTAGATTTTATTTGAATATTTTCTTCTACATTATTTTGTCTATAAAAATATCCCTTACGATTTTTTAATAAATATATATACATATATATATATATATATATATATATATATATTTACATCAATTGTATACATTGATAGTCGTATTTATTATATATATATATATATATATATATATATATATATATATATATATATATATATATATACATTTATTTCTTTTTTTTGGCATTAATTGCATACATTGACCGTTGTATTTACTTTGAATCCACTCCGTAGCGAAGTGCGTTTTCAGCTAGTACAATATAAATTAAATATAAATTGCATGATTCTTAAACTGTGAAAATGAAATGCTGTTTTAGGTACATTACCAAAATGGAAGTATAACTAGAAAGATGCAAAATCCTGTTTAAGATACAAAAGGGGGAATACCGAAAACAGCTACCCAGAGGCATGACACAAACAGGTAGCTTTCTTGAGCTGAAGCAGCATTCCATTTTTACAGTGTATAAGGGTAAAATAAAATAGCAACAATAGTGATCGGAAACTTGTTCCCATTGCTTCCGGAGCGAAGCTTCAACGATAAAAGAATTAACCAATCACATAGCCCAACGGAGTAACCACGGGATATATCAAACCAATCACAGGTCATTGTCAACAATCTTGGCGATAAATGAAGGAAATGTACGTTACGCTCCGAAAGCAATGGGGGAACAGCCTTAGTATTCAATCAAATAAAAATAAAAAATATTACTTTATTTTATTTTATTTTATTTTATTTTGTGTGTGTGTGTGTGTGTTGGGGGGGGGGGGATTCTATCGAATATACTGGCACTTCTTTATCAGAGGAGATTCCTGAATGCCAAGCATGTATTCAAAAAATTAAGGGGGGAAGGAAAACTGATCGTTTCTCATTGAATCCCAGGACACAGTGAATTCTTTCTGAATGAACAAGCAGATAATTTTTTTACTGACAGGAAACTTAGATAACACTGTACAACATGAAAAATGTCCTTCAGATGAAAATGTGTGTTTCTTGTATATTTTTGGCTGAAAATAACGAATCTGTAATTATTTTTTGTTTACCACGCACCATTTCCCCCAAAATCCACATTTTAGCAATTTAAATCTATACCGTAGCAGATCGCGCTCTCTGTGCCGGAAAAACAACTTACAGGCAAAGGAAAGGTGCTCTCATTCACAGTGGGACCGTCGGCAACTTGGCGACCATTTTAGCAATATTGACGACTTTGGCGACAAAAGCCTTATATACCTTCCCGAAGTTTCGAGGCTCTAGCTGCATTAGGAAACGAGATATCCGAAAATCAACTAAAAGCTTGGCGATTTATCTAGCGAGAGCATTTTCTCCCTTCGCCAAACCTATATAAAGGACACGCCGACTGACTGAGAGCAGTTATGACAGATCAGAGAGATTTTGTTCAGATGTTTCCTCCCTCTGTCTTGTGTTGCTGATTGAAGAATTGCTGGTTGGAAAATTCTAGTGACGTTAAGTGTGAAGTGTACAAGTGTTGTAAGGACAAGATTTCATATTACGTTCAGTGCCTTATAACGGCTCGTCAGAGTAAAAATAAGCCGGACTTATTTTGTTATGTTTATGGCGTACTTACATTGAAGACTCAACAATGTAGCTTGTCACCATTGGTTATAAAGGCTTATGAATAATCGGCTCGTCAGAGTAAAAATAAGCCGGACTTATTTTGTTATGTTTATGGCGTACTTACATTGAAGACTCAACAATGTAGCTTGTCACCATTGGTTATAAAGGCTTATGAACTGTACTTTGGATGTAGACTTGGGGAGCAGGATAAATCCCCGGCTCCACATTTTTGATGCAATTAATGCTCCAGGAATCTAAGAAACTGGTTACAAGAAAAATGTAATAGATTGAAATTTTCAGTACCTATGATTTGGCGTGAACCGACCAATCACGCCAAATTGTTACTTTTGTTTGACATCTGTCAAGGGGTTCTCTTCAAAATCCAAACATTGTATTTAGTATTCAAACCTACACTCCGCTATGTGACTAGTTCCTCATTCTGAAGATCTTCCTATACCTACAGCTCCAGAAAAATATACTGTTGATTCAGAGGAAGATACCTCCGATGACCCAAACCATCAAGATCCTGACTTTCAACCATCTACATCTATGACATGCTCACATCATGAAATCGCACAGGCAGAGCGTAAGATCTTGTACGAGACTTAAAATTCTCTCAAACTGACTCGGAATTACTGGGTTCTAGACTTCAAGGTTAGAATCTATTAGAGAAAGGTGTAAAAATAAGTTTATCTAGAAGACGACAAAGACATTTTGTAGACTATTTTGCGGGAGAAAGAAGACATCGTATACTGCTGTGATGTGAATAGGCTATTTCAGGCACTGGGACAGGAACATAATCCAGCAGAGTGGCACCTGTTTATTGACTCGTCCAAACGTAGTCTCAAAGCAGTGCTCCTCCATGTAGGCATTGCTCGTTCGTCTGTTCCTGTAGCATATTCTACAAATACAAAAGGAAACTTACGAAGTTATGAGTTCTATACTAAAGTTAATTGAGTACACTACATTCAAATGGCACATTTGTGGAGATTTGAAAGTCATTGTGATTTTAACAGGCATACAACAGGGATACACTAAATTCTGCTGCTTTCTCTGCGAATGGGACAGCCGTGACAGAAAAAATCACTACATACGTAAACAGTGGCCTTCAAGAAAAAACTTCATTCCTGGCACCAAAAACATATCACATGAACCACTTGTGAATCCGCAGTGTATCTTTCTTCAACCTTTGCACATTAAACTCGGTTTGATGAAAATATTTGTAAACGCTCTGGACAGAGATGGAGTGGCTTTCTTGCATCTCTGGAACAAATTAAAAAATTTAAGTGAAGCAAAGGTAAAAGAAGGTGTTTTTATTGGTCCACAAATTAAAGCAGTCTTTCATGATGAAGAGTTTGAAAATAAACTGTCACAAGCAGAAAAAGAAGCCTGGTTGTTATTCAAATCAGTGTGCTCATGTTTCCTTGGAAATGAGAAAGCTGAAAACTAAGAACATCTTTTTGGTGACATGGTGAAATGCTTTCGTGTTATAGGTTGCAATGTGTCTTTAAAACTACACTTTTTGGACTCACATCTGGACTTCTTTCCTCAAAACGTTGGCGCAATTAGTGATGAGCATAAGGAAAAGTTTCACCAGGACATCTTTATGTTTGAAAAGCATTTCAGTGGACAATGGAGGGAAATATGCTAGCTGAATATTGCTGGTCTAATATCAGGGACACACCAACAGATGTCTACAAGAGCAAACGGCCAAAAAAATCATTTTAGCGTTTGTGTTTTCTATAATCAAGCTTCTGTTACATTTCTCTGTAACCAATTTGTATGAATAGGAGAAGTGGGTCTCCTACAAAAATGGTACGTGATGGACCATTTTGGTTTTGATATATGAATTAAGCACATTTTGTTTATACAGAATCACATAGTTTCTTCTAAAAGACAGGGAAAAAATTCAAGTTTGTTGTACAGTGTAATCCACAGTATAAATAAAGGGATGGTTATATCTCTATAGACAATTCCCATATTCGAGGATCATCGAAATTCTTTGATATAAACACGATAAACGACTGAAAATTCTAGAAGAATCGGCTTGGAAGTTGATGGGACGCTCGACAGGGAAAAGAATAGGGAACATGTTTTGTGACCACCAGCTCAGCCACGGGAAAGACCTGTTAACGAAGCTAATTGATTAAATCGGCAATTTTGAGAGAAAGGCGGGAAAATGGAATTCAGAAAGTTGACTTATGAAAGGGGTTAAGCCTTAAAGGTGTAATATTAAATGATTAGGAAAAAATAGATGTCAAATCATATATATATATATATATATATATATATATACACTCATGGACAAAAAAATTAGCGCACCAAGAAATAATTGCGGGATCGTAACGAAACTTGCAATGAAGGTACATGTCGGGGAGATATGCAAATGATTAGAAATGCAGCGTGATTGCGCATTACGTATAGCCGGTAGAGGGCGTTGAACATCGTACTCTGTGGAGTATAAAACAGGTAACCAAAGCTTGTTTGAGTGTGCTGAATCATTTACAAAGGAAGAGCTGAGATAGACATGCCATTACACCGTGTTCGAAGGCAATATAAGCAGTTGTCGCAGTTTGAGAGGGGGAGAATCGTCGGGATGATGGGAGCTGGGTGGTCAGCTAGGCAAGTAGCTCGTCAATTAGGCCGCTCTGATTGTGTTGTGAGGAGGTGTTGGGACCAGTGGACCCGAGAGATGTCATGTGCACGAAGACCCGGCTCAGGACGCCCTCGACAGACCAGTCGTCGAGAAGACCACCACATCGTAAGAAATGCAAGCGTACAGCCAACTGCTTCATCGGCCGCCATCCAGGCACAGGTAGCACCTTCACTAGGGGCCTCTGTGTCTTCTCGAACCATACGAAGGCGCCTGGCTGAAGGACAGTTGGTATCGTGTCGTCCATTACGTGTGCTGCCCTTGACGCCCACCCATCGACGCCTCCGTTTGGAGTTTTGCCGCGGACGAGGAAACTAGACTGCAGCGGAATGGAACCAGGTCGTCTTTAGCGACGAATCCAGATTCAATCTCCGCAGTGATGACAATCGTGTTCGTGTGTGGAGCGCTTCGCTGTACAGCGACACATCGCTCCCACAGCTGGTGTGATGGTATGGGGTGCCATTGCCTACAATACACGGTCACCCCTAGTATTGTTCCGTGGCACCATGACAGCCCAGCGTATGTTCATGAAATCCTGCAACCACATGTGTTGCCACTCATGCAACGGCTCCCAGGAGCCTTTTTTCAACAAGACAATGCTCGGCCTCATACGGCAAGGGTGTCACAAGACTCTCTCCGCACTGTTACTACCCTTCCTTGGCCTGTCCGATCCCCAGATTTGTCTCCAACCGAGCATATCTGGGTTCATTTGGGACGATGAGTTGGGCATCCCACGAGTTTGAACGAACTAGAGGCAAGGTTACAGCAAATATGGAACGAAATGTTTCAAGACATCATACAGAACTTGTATGACTCAATGCCCGATTGTATCGCATCGTGCATTCGCGCTAGAGGGGGTCGAACGGAATATTAACTCCTCTGTTCTTTTGCCTTTTTCTCTGAAATAAATTATCCTTTTTCTTTGATTTTCTTATCATTTACTTATATCAAAGTAGTCATTACGTATGTAAAATTTCGTTTCATTTTGACGACTCCTTCTTGGTGTGCTAATTTTTTTGTCCATGAGTGTATATATATACTATATATATATATATATATATACTATATATATATATATATAATATATATATATATATATATATATATATATATATATATATATATATATATATATATATATATGTGTGTGTGTGTGTGTGTGTGTGTGTGTGTGCCCTCTACGGTTGTGAGTATATGTACCCATCTGAGTAATATTGTTTTCAATCTAGTCTTTTTTCTTTTACATTGTAATGATACAAACCTAAAAATGTCGTCCATAATTTTTTTTAAAAACTTATTAGCAGTGTAATGCTATGTTCATAAATGTTTCGATCTAACTGTTTCAGTTTCATCAATAAAGCAGCTTACAATATAAAATTCGATTATCCTATAAAGGTACCATTTAGAAGTATTGTCGGTCCACCATAACAGAAATTTCGAAGATTCCAATCCAAAAACACGTTTTCTGAGACATTTGAGTCGTGTTTCAAACATTTGGGCAGTCTGTCCACATAATTTACAACTGATGTTTTATTCAGATGAGTCCGACTTCACACGTAATGAGATTCAGTGGAACGCTCGTGTTGTTGTTTCTAAATAGATTATGAGCTCCGTGATTTATGTTAAATTGCGTCTCACTCCTTGCGACTCGTTGCTATGGTTTATATAGCGGAGGTCTGCAGCAATATTTCCTGTTCAGAGGCGGAATGAAATAGCGACGAACAACACTCGTCAGACACGCGAACTTTATTTTATTTCAGATTTCGCTTAAAATGTAATCCCCACCAACATGAGCTTTTATTATCTGGTCATAGAAAATTACTTCGATGTTTCTTTCCTACTCATAAATATGTAATAAAGAACTAAATCAAAATGATGATAAAAAAATATTTTTTCCCGAATATTCTTTACAACTCTTTTTAATGAATATTCAGAAAAAATTAAAAGATCACACACCTTCTTTAGTGGGTTCAGAGCATCTTAGTGCTGAGCTCGTAGAGATACACCTCTGAAGGAACTTTGTTCGAGTCCCGACAAGCACCATCGAATGTTGTCATGTCAACTTAGGGTATGTGCACGTCAAATCTGTAGGCTGAAAATTCCTTCTTTTAGGTTTATGGGGGGGGGGGGGTTGTACGAGCCCAACATATGTATCCCTCGAGTGTACTCTGTCTATATTATAGTGGCACCAGGCGGTTATTTTAGCGCACCTAAATGGAGCCCCGCATTAAGAAAAATAATATAAACCTTTGTGTCTTAAATGTCACTTTAACTTTACGTTGATAATCAACTAATTTACCGTCATGGTGATTACTATGAAAGTTAAAGAAATTTAACAATTTTTTCTGTATTTATGTTAAAATTCCTTTAATATCTCAAAATCAGTTTCAAATTCTTAAGCTATCCATGGAGTTCTAAGCTATCCAAAGAGTCCATTTCAAGTTTCATATGAATTCAACAAAGAGCAATAGAAAATACACTTAGTGGCGGATTTCACTACTCTGGGCTCCTATGAATCAAATTATTTGAAGGTGCCAAACTAAAATGAATGACATTATCGATTCAAACGTTAGATGGGAACATTATTTCTGAACAAAGATACCTTACATAAAATTATATCCTTTTCTTAATGTAAAGATGAGATTTGTGTGTGGCTAAGGTCTCTGGAGCTGATAACTGTCACACCCCAGTCCGGTGTACATATGAATACAAGGAAATATAAACATAAATCACACAAGAAACTGTTTAACAAATGATGACACCACCGATGGACGATGGGTTGCAACTCCCCTTTCTAGACGGGGTTCATTTTGCAGGCGGAAGACCGACGAGTTCCCCAGAATACAACCAAGTTTTATGCGGGAATCGAACCCGCGCCCCGGCGTGGTAGGATTATGTCTTAACCACTTGTCCACTGGGCGACCAAGAGGAGGTTCAATAAAGCAGACTTATGATACCTTTGTTTTTAACTAATAAGTAAATATTATAACGCTGTTCTAGTATACGATATATCTCAGGTATTATGGAACTTACACTTATTTCAGCAAGTTGAATCAATCACCCTAAACGCGTATTTATTAAAGATTTTTGATTTTGTAGCAAAAAACTGTTAGACCTAGGATAGTAACAAATTCTTCCCTTAAATTATAGCTACTATAAATATATAATATCAGATATATCTTCATGAATCGAACTTTATTAACGAAATCACTGAAAGTGACTTAAGAGAAACGATACATCGTTCTAAACTGGTACAGTTCCTTTTTATAGAGGTTCGTAATTGAATTCATTAGGTACGGAAATCTGTCTGATAGTTAAATGTATAAAATTATAATGCAGTTGACAATTTCGTAAAAGGATGGAGGTATAGATAATGATCAATTTATCATTTTCAATCACTAAACAAGATAGAAGCAGACACGTAAAATTGTAATTGCTTTCAAAGAATTCAGATCTGGAAAGGCACTATAGGCTTAAAACTGAATAAGAAAAAATTTTAATAAGGTTTTTGTATTTTTTTTTGTTGTTGTTGCTGTTGTTGGAATAAGCCGACAGCATTCCATTGAAAATTTCGCAAGCTCACACACTCCCGATAAGATTTAATTTTGTAAAGCTTAGAAAGTCGCGAGCCGAAAGAAGTAGATCATTTAGCCCTGAGGACATTGCCCGGGCTGAGGTAGATAATAACTCTAAGAATCCGAGAAAGGTTATGACTTTGGGAGAGCATTTAATAAAAATGTATTTACATTATTTTCAATAGAATATTATTGCCAATATCAGGAATCCGGCTTCTCATGATGAATAATACATGCCAATACATGCCAGGAATCATGAATGATGTTTGCACATAAAGCGTTAGTGCATGACAAAAAAATTTTCAAAGTTTCCTTGGCGGCTGGCTTCCATTTGACAGTTAGCTTCATCTGTACAATTTTAAACTTTCATTTCTCGATAGGGTACACCACAAGGAGATATATCTACTTTGCATCATTTTTTTTTAAAGGAAATCGAACTGATTTTAAAAAATGTTCCCAACTTTCATTATATTATTATTTTATTTATGTTTTAGAGCCTCTTTTACAACATTTACCTGATTTCCAGTTAGAAATGGACAGCAGTTCTAGAGATTAGTGTTTCATATTTGCCTCCTTTAAGGGCTGTTGCAGTCACCCGGCTGTGCACTGTAAAAATGAAATGTTACTTCAGGTCAAGAAAGCTACCTGTTTCAGGGTGTTATGTTTCTGGGTATCAAATTGACCTGTTTTAGATGTCCCCTTTTGTATCTTAAACATGCTTTTGTACCATTCTAGTTATACTTCCGTTTTTGTAATATACCTAAAACCACATTTTATTTTTACAGGGTTATTTTTTTTATTGTTTCATTTGAAATCTCCTCATGCACCACAAGGTATAGCATGAGGCTTACAGAAGTAAGTGAAAAACACAAAACAAGAAAAAATTAAACATTTAAATTACAAACAAAATTTCGCAAGACAGCAAGACTTTCAACACTCTTAACGAGATCAGAAAGAACAGGAGGCCAACAAATGGACAGACGTCTCAAGTCCGCCTTTAATATAGCTCGGGCACTCGCATGTAATTTGCAGTGAAAAAGAAAATGTTCAACATCTTCATCAGCATCACCGCAAGCACAAAGTCCACTAGTCACCAAATTAAAACGAAGCAAATAGCTCTTGAAATTTCCATGGCCAGTTAAAACTTGAGTTAAGTTAAAGTCAGTTGAAAAGTGCTTACACCTTAAACGCTGAAAAATAGTTGGAAAAAAATCTTTTTGTCCACAATGCCTTTGACGATGCAAGAAATTCAGTATTCCAGTTCAAGACAGTTTTTTCCCTAGCGACACGCTTCCAGTGAGACCCCGGGACAGATTGTCTAGCCGAACATTTATTTCGAATCGATATTCTTCCTAGCCCGAACTGGGCCCCAGAAACTTGCCCGTTTCTGTGGGCAAGATGTGATCATGGATAGTTTACACAATCTTCTCTGCAAGGCACCACACGGATGCCACCGAGTTATATTGGGAGGCGAGAGGTTTGTTGGGATAACGACTATTTTTCAAGTTCCTGTTTTCTATTGTTTGTGTTTCTTTTCTTTTATTTGAACTTGTTATGTCAACTCCCTTGCCATTGAAAAATTTTAAAAAGTTTCAATAGTACTATGATGCTGATTGACTTGTGCCTTTGAGTGTCAACCAATTTTTCTGAAGACCAGACGTCTTGGGCAGTGTTATATAAATTTTTCTCGACCGCGACCCGCTTTCTTTACATTAAAAAATAATCACTCGACCCCAATGAAAATTTTTTCATAGCAGCAATTTTTTTTTAACTAGGAAAATTTCAACAAAAAAATAGAAAAATAAATAAGCAAATTTTGACAATCTATTTTTAAAAAAAAATCAATTAATTGTAGATTTTGAGTGTATACTTACTGTGCATCATAACATCAGAAAAAGCCTTGCTTACCTTCTCCACTTGTTTTTGTCAAACCCCATGTTATTAAAATTTCATACTTATGATGACTGCCTACGTTCGGAGCCAATTTTTATAAAAAATCAATTTTTTGTTTATTTTAGGTCTCTTATGATAAAATAGCACTTAAAAATTAAAAAATGAACAAAAACTTACCTGTAAATACTATAATTTTTTATCAATTGGTCAATTTGAAGTACAAATTTTTAATGAAATTTAGCTAAAACGCCTATAACGCCCTCTAAACAAAATGGTAATGCTACTATTTTAATTTCCTTCTCACACATGAAACATATGACAGTTATCTTCAAGATTACCTATGATCTAAGAGAAATTTTAAAATGAAAAAATAATACAGACAATTTTATGTTCCAATATGAAAAGTTTTCCCCATTCTTCATTCCTTTCCTTATAAAAACAACCCCAAATAAAAAAAAACTATTTATTATATATCAATTATTGTACGTCATTTCATTAACAATAGCATCTAAAACATTTCTTGAAAATTTTATCAAATTATATGCATTATTATGTAAGATATCATGATAACGGTAGAGATTTGTGCTAAAAAACATAATTCTGAGAAAAACGCTTTTTAAGTTTTTTGTCACTTCAAGATTGTAGCTGACGATGTTTTTTTAAAATAGCTATAAATCTGCTTCTAATTGATGGAGAATGAAAATCAAAACGATTTGGAAAAGAGAAAAGATTGGATTACATGATTCTTGCAAAAAATAAAATTGACCAAACTAGTCAAAAAATGACATTTTCAACTTAGGAAATCACCTTAAATATCAAAAAGTATTTATATTTAAGGACGAAATTTGTGAAATGAATCAAACATCAAAGTAAAATATTTATTTCTCTATTACGGATTACAATTTTTAAAAAAAAAATTTCAATCCGAGTCGACAATCATTCGAAATTTTTCTTCGTAGGTTAAATTGAGCTGAGCGAATCCAACAAGGCTAATTGCTAGCAGTCTTACTACCTGTTTACTGATTATATGAAATAATTTATTAACCTTGTTGTTTGGAAGGCGACGAACCTCCGAAGCGTGCCCCTTTCATAATCATCCAAACAATGACTCCTTAATACTAAAGTGCTTATAGATTTTCCGAAGAAAAGTATTTCATATTTAACAATACAAGCATCCATTTCCATCGTAATCATTTTATTTAAATTTGCCATTGTATATTCCTAATGCTCTGCCTTCTCGCTGCACATGATGTATATTTAGACGCGCGCAATCAAGACATCCGAGTAAACAGTGTACACAAATCTATTTTTCCACTCAATACCTCTTCAGCACACCGATAAAAACTGCTTGGGGGCCCTTATTTTACCGATAATCATCTCCGCCCATAACTAACTTCGTCTTGGCTCACGCCACGCATTTTTGGGAGATGATTATCCTATCTTCTGAATTTGCCTGCGTGATGTAAAATTCGATTGGAGAATATCGTGAGAATTTTTGCGATTTCCTAATCGATTGCGAGAATAAGTCGGGAGTTGAGAATAGCCGAGAAGCACAATCTGCATTCAGCCGTGGATATTGCCAAGTATTGATCAAAATTCCAATTTAGCCTTTCGCAAGTTACATAGGGAGTATTATTTAAATTTGATGGATGTTTACAGAGCACCTAAGTTTGAATTGGCGAGGATACGTATCGCAAACAATAGACAGTTCGATAGCGTTTTCACATCATTAACGAAACAGTTCCTTCGTTTTCGGCATCACTAAATATGCATAACATAACTTTACTTTGATAATACGTTTTCTGCTGTTTACGTCTTTGGAAATTTTGTGAATATTTTTTGCGCTTCAGGGAAACTGTTAAGACTGATCACTGTAAACCTTTCCAATGAAAAACACCCTCTTTAAACTGACATTAAATCGCCAAATAAACTTTTACTTACAAGCTGATTTTTTTTTGTGCTAGAATTCTGAGCTTCACGATTATAAAACATTATTAAAGTTTCCTGGAATGTAGTGGAAGTTTAGCATTCAATGCAAACTCTCTTTTGCCACAAAATTATGAGTATACGTCAGCTATATAACGTGAAAATTGTACTTGTTTCTCTGTTATTCTACAAAGAAAAAACAACAAACCGTAGCACAATATTTGTAAGATCAAACTGAAAGGGCCAGAAACCAAACAAAACAAGTTTCGTCCGAATTTGGGAGCTGATTACTAAATTATACATCTTTTAAGTTGTGTTTAATAATGTTAATTAGTAGGTTTTGACGAAAGAAGAGGGTTCATATCAAAATTATTTGTTACCATTTGTCGGATGATAGAAGAATCTTCAATTGATATCAAAACTATCGTTATTCAGAATAAGATCCCTTAATTGGTTCTAAATATTCACATCAAGGTAAATATATGAGTGGATTTCTTTTATTTTAGTTCTTATGTTACTTTGGCTGGATTCTCAGATAAATTACTCCAAACACTGACATAGGATTGCGTTGAGTGGAACAGTTGCTGTTGTAACAGCTTGTTGAGTTCATCAGATCGTAACATTTTTCGAAAACCTTCTCTCCCCTGAATTACCTGGAATATAAATAATGACTGAATGAGTGTAACAATTCACTGACCTTATATAATAAAGTTTACTGAAAATCCCGAAATTATTTTTACGTAATCTACTACTACGGTACCGTGGTTACAATACTTTTATACCCATAACTATCGAAGAATATAAACGAAAAGCAAACAATCAATGGCATCTTCTCTTGTACTTTTAAGTCTGCTCCGTACTTAATAGCTCTACGATGAGTGCTGTTCTTTCTTAACTGTACAAACTCTACTGAGGTAAATTCCCTGACATCACTACCGGACATCCCGAGAACGGAGGCAGTCACTACTTTCCGACTGTCCACAGCATACAAGTGCCATGCTGCATACTTGCTTAGATTCGGAATGAGACGCAATGCCCGCTTTGCGATACGAACTCAATGGCAGACTCTGATAACCTGCTAACATCCATTGCTCTGCGGCAGTCGTCAACCAAAGACCGATACTAAAAAGAAATATTTCTTCTGTCGGACATTCGATGATTTCTGCATTTGTGTGCTTCAGTGCTGTGTGGAATGTTAAAGACTAATAACCACTTTTGTTGCTAAAAGTCATTTGCGGTTAAATGAAAAAGAACCTATGCTACATTAATAAGAATATATATATATATATATATATATATATATATATATATATACGAGGTGTCTTCAAAAAGTATCGAACCTTATTTTTGCCCGCATAAACCAATGAAGCGCGGGAGACTTTCTTCAGTGCAGATGTAGAGGGAACACTCATGAGCCATCGTGAATTTTTTCCCGCCTGCTGAAAGCGCCAGTCGCTGGTAGTCGGCCAACTAGTGAAGACGTGTAGTGAGCGGTCGTCGGATTTCAGTTTTTCTAAAATGACAGAAAATCTTGAGTAGCGATATTGCATCAAAATTTGCCAAGAGCTTGGCGATATCCAAGCGTAAACCATTCGCAAGATGCAACAGGCTCTTGGAGGCGATGCCATGATCACCTCATGCATAAAGGAGTGGTACAACCGCTTCAATGATGGCCGCACATCAGTGGACAGTGAACCACGTTCAGGTAGGCCCTCAACAAGCCGGAATGACAATGTCATTGAGCAAGTGCAGACTGCGGTCTTACGGGACCGTCGTATCACAGTCCGAGAAATTGTGAACGATATAGGGGTAAGCATTAGATCGGTACATTCAATTTTGAACGAGAATTTGGACATGAGAAGAGTGTTCCCGAAATTTGTACCGAAGCTGCTAACAGTGGAGCGGAAGAAATGGCGTTTGGACATCGCACAGGACATGCTGGACAATGCAAACAGTGACCCCAGCATTCTGAATATCGTGATCACAGACGATGAAACATGGGTTTAGATGTACGACCCAGAAACCAAGATGCAGTCGTCACAGTGGAAACATCCGTCATCCCCAAGACCAAAATAAGCACGGCAGCAAAGTGAAGTTCATGTTGACTGTTTTCTTTGGCTCCCGTGGTGTGTTACATCATGAGTACGCAGCACAAGGCCAAACCATCACAAAGGAGTAATACCAGGAGGTCCTTCGTCACCTTCGTGATGCTGTGCGGCGCTAACGACCGGATCTGTGGGCAGCGGAAACTTGCCAGCTCCATCATGATAACGCACCTGCCCATTCTGTGCATTTGATTCAGGCTTTCCTCGCCAACCACAGCATTCCTGTTTGTCGTCAGGCTCCCGACTCACCCGACATGGCTTCGTGTGATTTTTGGCTAATTCCCAAGCTGAAAATGCCACTAAAAGGGACCCGATTTGAGTCAAGAGAAGTCATCATGCGGAATGCGACGGCACGGTTGCTCACCACTCCAAAAACTGCGTTCCAGAAGTGTTTCCAACAATGGCAGGAGCACTGGGACAAGTGTGTGCATTACCAAGGAGACTACTTTGAAGGGGATAAGTGTTTCGGATTTCTAAATTAATAAATGTATTTTTGCCAACCAAAGGTTCGATACTTTTTGAACAAACCTCGTATATATATGAAATGACCCGAATGGTCATCTCCTGAAATAACCATCGTGGCCAGAAACAATGCGATTCAAGTACAACGAACAAAGCAATTTATTTCAGTAAAACATCCTTACAAAGCAAGCTACAACTCTCGGCTGCCAGCGTACAAGTAGCTGAAAACGGGTTGTCGGAAATTGGCGATGTAGGTTAGTATTGTAAAGGTGTAAAAGATTGAAAGGTTACCATAGTGAGAGAGAACTCGAATTACAGGCGATTACAGGTGGTTAAAATTTATTACAGAATATCCCCCCCCCCATCTAAAATGGGCTTGGAGGCGAAGGCCGTCAACTCCAAGACATTCCAGATAGCGAGAACAGGAAGATTAGTAGTAGGAATAAGTAGTAGTAGGTTGGTTGAAGTTGGCACAAAAATCACAAATTTTTTACATTTTAAAATACAACTGAAAAGACATAAACAGGGAAATATGGCATAACATTATAAACAAATATCTAGAGTAAAAAAATAAAATAGAATGGTACTCATAAATGGAAAACACTACTAATAACAGATGTAAAGATGCCACAAAATACAAATACAAGTGAATATTGTTCATGTCACAGTCCCTGATATTTTCACCTATCACAGTCTTTGAAATCTTGGACGGGCACAGTTTTAATAGGTAAACAAACACAAAAATTAATATTTTCATAAATTATGGTTGTTAAATATTGGATAGTTCCTTTGGAGATCTCCTGGTCGTAGTCACTTTAAAAATGTTATTGGTTGTTTATTGTTATTGCTCACATTGGATTATTTACTTTTCTCTTTAAATAAAACTCTTTTTATATTTTTTTTATCATTAATTTCTTGATTTAACTTTCTCCTAATTATGTAAACAAATATTATTAAACAGTTCCTTCAGCAATTAATAAGTATGTTAGTAAATGCTGTCAATTTTAGCTTTCAACATCAATACCAACCGTCTGGTACCTGATGCTGCAAAAATTTGAACAAAAATACAATTTTCAACAATTGACACTAACATTCAACTGTTGTGGAACAAAAAAAAAATCATGACAACACAAACATAAATTTTTTTAGGTATGTGACTTGTTGTTAGTACATCCTCTTGAGCGTTTACCACACTTAAATTTTTAATAATTAATGAAATCAAAATTTACAAAATTTTTAAACTACTCATAATTTAATACATTATTACTTTGCGTCCCCCCAAAAAAAAATTACAACATAGATGGATTAACATATTTTAATTTCGTAGAATAACAACATTTAAGCTTTTCCCAATGTCTAATTTTTTCTAAAATATTTTGTAATATCGTCGCCATTATCATTAAATTTTAACCCTGTAAATTCACTAAGGGTGGTTAATGTAGGGGTAAAGAAATGTTCTCTTAATATTTTCTCTAATCCTGCAAAATTATTAATTTTATAACAATTCTGTATATACACGCCAAGTGCGTTTCACCTTTTACAAAACGTGAAAAATTTTGTAATTTCCACTGTTCATCCCTATTCCCTTCCGTACATTTTTTATCAAAATAATTTAACCAAGAGTTTATGTCCATATTGGCGTCTGAATCAAAAGGCACAATATTTAGTTCTGTTTTACTACTTGCGATTCTAAAAGAATCGTCAAGCTCGGTATTTGATTTGGCAGTAGCCATTTTGTTTTACAAATATTACTTAAGATACAAAAACGAAAATACTTAAATTATTTCAACATACAAAAATAATGATTAACCTAATTATATCACTTCATAAAACAAACGAAATTCAATGATTGAGATATTATAAGAATTAAAATATTATGGTGAAAAACCCAACGTTTAAAATGTAACACATAGAAGTAGTAGAACACATTTTCTTCTTTTGATTTTCTGTACAGCGTTCGGCGTACATGCAGAAATCATGTGGAAATCGAGATTCTTGAAAAATGAAAAAAATATTTCTCAAATCTTGAAACTTGGAACACTTTCTTGAGCTATGAAGAAAATCTTCACTGAGTTGTCACAGCAGAGTACTTTCTTCTTTCATTGATGACGATGTTCCGAAATCGAAACACAGGCGTGACAAAGAATGGATTCCGCTGTGGAAGATTTCTTTTAACTTGATCCAACACAAAATTTGGTCCAAACGCCGAACTTGGTTCTTGATCCTGTCCGACTCATGAAATGACCCGAATGGTCACCTCCTGAAATAAGCATCATTGTCGAAAACAGTAAGATTTCAAGTAGAACGAACAAAGAATTTTATTTCAGCAAAACATCCTTACAAAGCAAGCTCCAACTCTCGTCTGCCAGCGTACAAGTAGCTGAGAACGGGTTGCTGGAAATTGGCGAGGTAGGTTAGTATTGTAAAGCAGTGCTCCGCAACCGCTGTGCCGCAGCACACTAGTGTGCCGCAAGGTGATCTTGACTGTGCCTCGGGGATTTTATCGGTTATAAAAAATTTTTAACCACCATTTTAGTTAGAAATCTCTCTAAGTCAAATATTCCTATAACTTTTTGCCAATATGTAATTTCTCTGGGTCGAAATTAAACACAAGACAAAAACATGTAGTTACCATACATTGTATGTATGCTCGAGCGTCTGCACCTTTGTGTAGGATCTTCTAAATTTAAAAAACGAGGATTTCAGATTCCCTGACTGCGCATGCACGTCAACTTGGACTTCCTCGCGTTCAGTTTGCTTGTGGACAAGGATTGGAATAGCTGGCAACTAACTTACCACTATTTTTGGTTTCACCAATAAATTTTTCTTTAAACCAAAGGTAAGCCATATTTGGCGACTTATTTTCTTTCCTACATAAGTTTTACTGATTTTTATTTTGTGTTGGGAGACTCATTCATCCTTGCACATACATAAAGGGTTTTATGAAATACTTCGATGGTAAAAATGATATTTTAAAGTCAAGTAAACAATTTTAGTTGTTCTATAAAATATTTTTATTTATACTTTTTAATTTATCTTTCAGTTCTAATTATTGAAATACTTGATTATAAACAATCCTGCAAACATAAGACAAACACCTGACAAATTTATTTTTTGTTCACTAAACGTTTTAAAATAAATTTTAATTACATGAATTATGAAGTACATTAACTGCAAATAATAATTCATGCTGATAATCATTTCCACATGAAATCATAAGTTGTAGGCTTACAAAGGAAACAGTACTAATCTATATACCTCCAACACAACAGATACAACAAAGTATACTTACGCGTCGTGATTACCATTTCAAATATGGTGTTGTAAAAAAAACAGAACATTTATGAAAGAAAGTATAACGAAGATTACATTCGATATGGATTTTCGTGTTGTGATAAAGAAACGCCACCTAAATTCAAACCATTGCAGGTACGCTAAGAAGGATAAATCATTTTTTCGTAGGCTGTTAGATCAAAGGCGAAAACAAAGGCTATCACTGTTATCATAAGTCACAGTTTCTGATAAAGCCTTGTAAGCTAGTTACCATGTTGCAAAAGACTAATTGCACGTCAGAAAAAAACACATACAGTAGTATTGGTGAAACTCTCGTTAAACCAGTATGCATAGAAATTGTTAAATCCATGTTTGGGCCTAGAGATGAAATGAAAAAAGTTCCGTTGTCAGCTGATACTGTTAAAAAACGTATCAACGATATATCGAACAATATTTTAGGAATACTTATTGGAAAACTGAAAGCGGCTCAGAAGTTTGCACTTCAGATTGATGAGTCAACAGACATTAAAAACCGAGTACAACTGATAGCCATTGTACGCTTCGTTGATGAGGCGTTGATGCACCATAAAAGAACACTATTTATTTTGCAACGAACTTCCAGAGCGAAATACCGGCGAGGAAATTTTTCGAGTAACCGATGATTTTTTCAAAACCTGTGATATTTCATATAGTAACTGTACCATTATTTTCACGGAAGGTGCTGCAGCAAAAAATGGGCAGCAAAAAATGTTTTATTTCGTGCGTAAAACGACAAAATCCTAATATAGAAATTACACACTGTTACATACATCGCAAAGCATTGATGATCAAAAAGTTGCCTACGGAGCTATTGCAATCGATGCATTACTATAAAAAACATTATTAAATCAAGTGCCCTAAATTCGCGAATTTTATAAACGAATCTGTGAAGAAATGGGAGTGGATTATGAATCCCTGTTGTTATTCACTGAGGTATGTTGGCTATCCCGGGGCAAAGTTTTGGCTAAACTGTTTGAGCTTCGCAACGAGGTTCATGAGTTTTGTTAAAACAAAATATGACCGAACTACACCAACTTCTTGGAGATAATTATTGGATGGCCATACTTACGTATATGGCTGATATCTTTGAGCACCTGAATGAACTGAATAAAAAAATGCAAGGTTAAAGCGAAAATTATCTGACGTGTTCCGACAAGTTAATGGGGTTTAAAAATAATCTCGAACTTTGGCAGAAATAGTTACAAAAAGGATCTCTAGAAATATTCCAAAGGACTTACAAGTCTATGATTAAAAACAAACAATTAAGTCTGGATCTGACTCAATAAAATTTAAGTTTATTGCTAAAAAAATTTAATCACTATTTTTTCACAATTAATATGGAGCTATACAATTGGATAAGAATTCCTTTCCTAACTGATGCCGAAAATTCGGTAGAAGCACTTTCCCTTAGAATTGGAGAGGAATGTATAGAATTAAGGAACGACGGGACGAGGAAACTCAACTTCAGTGAAATGTCATTGGCTGATTTCTGGATTTCAATTAAGAAAGAATATCTTCAAATTTCTGACAAGGCCCTTGCAATTTTGCTCCCTTTTCTACGACACACTTAAGCGAATAAAGTTTTTCGACACTGCTTCTAATTAAAAATGACAAATGATCGCGTTTAAAGGGTCTTGACCATGAACTTTGGGTAGCACTTTCTAATATAGAGCCAAATATAAAACGCATAAGTTCATCAAAATAAGCTCAAATATCTCATTAATAGATTAGTTATTATGTTTAATTAACTTTGATTAATAAGGCGTAAGTAAAGACCAAAAAACAAATTTTAATATTAAAATTTAAAGAGAATTTTTTTTACTTGTAATCTATAACTTATATTTTTGTTCTTGTGTTGATGTACAATTCAAAATGATTTACAAAAAACTTAAAAAATTGCAATTATCTAGATATATAGAGCTATTTTATTGTGTTTATATCTAATAAAAACATATACGTATTATTGTAATTTATGCATTTGTAAGCTTTTACTTGTAGTGTGCCGCGAAATTATCGAAAAAACGTTACTGTGCCGTGGAAGATAAAAGGTTGCGGAGCTCTGTTGTAAAGGGGTAAAGGACGGAAAGGTTACCATAGTGAGAGAGATCTCGAATTACAGGCGATTACATGTGGTTAAAATTTATTACATATATATCAATGGCGGCTCCAAGGGGGAGGTAAATATTGTATATATATATATATATATATATATATATATATATATATATAAATATATATAACCCTAAGAGCCGACGTTGCCACCCCCCCCAAAAAAAAACTCTGGACTGGAGCCGCCCCTGATATATATATTAATAATAATAATGCCACACCAGTTTAATTCTATTCCACTGATTCGCCGCCTTTGATCTTTCTGTCTTGTCTTTCTGTATGCGCCTGGCTGTTGTCTGGACATATGACACCATAGGGCAGAGGTAGGGAACGCGCGGCCTTGAGGCCGCATCCGGCCTCCGTGATCTTCTCTTGCGGCCTTCATAAAAGCTAGCACTTGTATTAATTAATATTTAATTATATAGATTACAACAATTTCCAAATCAATAGAATTAAATAAAGAACGGCATGAATGGTTTTTTTGCTATTTTTCTATATAATGCACCAAATTGTTAAAACTATATCTAACTATAATAATTTCATAAAAGTTGCATTTATAGGTTCATCAACTTATGCGGCCTCCTTTATTACTACCTAATTTACATGTGGCTAATGGTAAAGAGGTTCCCCACCACCATGGGGGGTTACGTGGTAAAAAAATGAACTAACTTTCCTTTGTGCTGGTGTGAGTTCTAACTGCGCACTTCGAGATTAGCTATGCAATGAGCTAGTCCCGATCCGTCCTGTCTGTATACCTACAAATAGTTTCAAGCCATTTTAATTTGTATACTGTGTATGATTATTAAATGGCTATAATGTGAAAAAATGAATAAACGTATAATTACCACCAAATGGATTATTTGGTTTGAATTGGATGCTACTCGTGCCTGACTACGATAATTAACACAAGTGTCGACAGTAGATTCCTTATATATATATATATATATATACAGTAAAAACTGTTTATAAGATCACCGGTTATAAAAACATATCGCTTAAAAGAACGGAATTATTAGTTCCCGGCCAATTCTCATGTGTAATTATAGATATAAAATCCGGTTATAATAACATCGTTAATAAGAACATATCGCTTTTATTGACTTAAAATTAATTTATTTCTGGAAAAATAAATCGCTTATAAGAACATGTTAATTGGGAAGTAGCAGCCCGTTGTTCTTCAACCATTTTATCCATTTTTTATCTTAAAAAAAAAGCGGACTAAATTTAAGAAACTTCTAAAAACTCCACATGCTGACATAGAAGAAACCCTTTTGTATTGGTTTAAGATTCAAAGGAGTGCCAATATTTCCCTAATCGGACCGATTTTTCAAGCGAAAGCAAATAAATTTACGAAGCTCTTTAAAAACATTATTTCGTTTGTTCAACTTCGTGGATCCAGAGATTTCGGGAGAGGAATTCCATTGTGTTCGGGAGAACCAGTGGAGAATCGAAGGCCGTGACACCAAGTTTGGTTTGGAGCGCTACGATCAACTTTTTGCTACACAAAGGCTAATTAGACCGGGACCTACAGTTTTAAGCCGATTCCGAATGGCTACAAACAGCCATGCTAACAGTGGGACTCGAACCCGCAGGATTTGAACCGAATGCCAGAGCCCTAGCCATTTGGCCACCACCTGGCCACCGTGCCACCAGGAGTTTCTGATAACTGGCTTAAAACCGTTTGGACTACGTTAAGAGAAGGTTACGAAGACCATGAAATCCTCAATCTTCAATCAAAAAAAATCGAATTGTTTCCTGCCTGCTGGTTTTCTTAGGGTTGAAAATCCTCCCATTTTTAAACTCAAGACGCTAGAGATGAAACGCTTCAAGACTGGGTTCGAGATTTGCCAACTGAACAAGATTCACTTCAGGAATATGAAGGCATAGATTTGGCTCTTGCAACTCATGGGAATGTAACGGATGAAGATATTGTTGCAGGCGTAACTGCAGAGATTTTTGGCAGACATGATGATATTGACGACATTGCCAGTTCAGAAGATCTTTTGAATGAGTTTCCTTGTCCGAGTTTAAAAGAAATGTTTTCAGCAATCAATACTTTAAATAAATTTTTAGCTTGCAATGACGATTTTGTGAAGGATGCGATAAAAAAAAAAGCTGTCAAAGAACTTCTCGGGATAACCGAAAATTATTTTTTTACAACAAAAAAAAAACCTAAACTGACAATTAAAACCTAATTACTGACCTAATTACTGACAATTTTTCAGAAAATGAATAAACATGCAAAAACAAAATATTGCATTATGTATGTACATTCATAATAGCTACATAAATTTATTCACTTTTCTTTTTAACGTTTTTAGAATTATATATTTGAAAAAGTTAAAAAATACATACTTATATGAAAATGAGCAGTGTGTTTTTCCTTGATTGAACTGGAACCTTTTAACCATATTTTGAACGTCATGTTTCAGGTGTAAATAGAAATTATGTGACAATGAATTTGGTATTTCCATCAGTTGTAAGTTATCTATCGGATATAAAAACTATAGATTATAAAAACCAGTTTTTAAAGTCCCCTGGATGTTCTTATAAACGATTTGTACTGTATATGTATATATATAGATACATAGATAGTGTAATGCGGAGGCACTTGTCGTTAGACATTCACCTTTAGTTATTCACCGCTATTTTACTGGTTACTTTATTATGGGAGCATCATATAGGTGAGCCAGCATTACTCCGTATGAGAGGATGACACGGAAACGACCAATCCTTATTCGGGATATGAATCCAAACCCACTGCGTGGCAGCTGAGAACTCTAACCACTACACCATGTGGGCGGTGTATATCTATCTATCTATCTATCTATCTATCTATCTATATATATATACATATATATATATATATATATATATATATATATATATATATATTGATTGATTGATTGTTAGTACAGTTATTTTCGCATATGTTAATAATACATTAATTGTTATTTATTATTGAGCATCAGTTTATTGTCACCTCGCGTTTAGTTATTTCGTCATAAATAAAGGAAATAGACAAAAGAGCTCCATGTATAACGTCTTAGTGACAAAATTCATGGTTTACAGATGCAATCAATAACATGTAATACTGGAGAAACGATAAAGTAATTAATTTATTGTGTGCTGTATCAAAATTTATCACATTATTCGTGTTTGCAACCCACCCAGTGGAAATGGCAACGATTGAAATCTATTAAAATGGCAGAATCTACCTGTTGGTCACGCCAGGTACTAACCGAGATTGTCTATCACTTTGAAAAAGTACAAACAAGTCCATTAGCTGCTCCTCTTGTTTTCAACAATATCTCGTTCCGCCCTTGACTACGATAACATCCTGGTACATTTATTAAGTGCTTCATCGTCCTCTTTATCGGAGATGATTAATAAGCTGTTTTCGGGCTTACCTATTGTACTTCCAATCGTCCTACTCAACTCATGCTTGCATTTCTGCGTGCGACGTGATAAATTGGAACTGGAATCGAATTACATTTTCTTCGAGTCAATTTCCCCTGCAGAAAAAGTTTCATTTGTGAGAGCGTAAATATGTCTCTCCTCTAATTCATGAAACTAAAACTGTTTGCAAAAAAAGATGATTCGTTTTCATTTCTTCCGAGTAAAATTCCATAAAAAATTATAGGTGTTGTTTTTTATACTTATTTATTTGCAGTCATAATGGGGAGAAATTACAATAAGGGCATAAGGCCCTAAAACAATTATTTTTGCGGTATTACGCATTAGCTTCTTAAAATGTAGATTCATGCTGCTTTTGATAACTGCGGTTATATATGTAAATCGGGGTTGTAGAAAACTGAAATGATTTCTAAGTATAAAGAACTGAACTGAAGGAAAGAAAATAAAAATGTTTGATGCCGATTTACTGGCATTTTTATCTTTTGTTTTTATATTATAATTCTTGCTGGTGAAGTGAGGAGAAACACGTTGCAAATCAAATATTATTGCGCAAATTACAATGTTATTTTTAAACATTATATTGCATAGATTAGAATATTGTCTCTTTGAACTTATGTAACGGTTGTCTAGTAAGGCCTCTGTTCAAAACCGAGTCCATAATCTCCAAGATCAGTATTCAACCAAAAACTTTATCGCAGTGATGAGAAAAAAAACTGTAAATTTTTTAATTCCATTACACATCTGTTTAATGCCCACTTTTAGTTTAAATGGCATGAGAGGATATTTTGTTTGTTGAACGAACACGAACACACGAACGAACACACACACACACACACACACACACACACACACACACATATATATATATATATATATATATATATATATATATATATATATATATATATATATATATATATATATATATATATATATATATATATTTGCATTGACTAATTTTTACCTTTCAACATAAATGTTTCTGCACTTATAAATATACTAGCCGGTTGGTTTAGGGACCCGCTCCCTTCAGCAATCATTGTCAGAGAATGGAAATACAAAAACAAAAAAACACAACGAATAAAGGTATTTAAATTGTGTGGATACGCATCCTACGTCCTGCAAATAGTCGCAAGCAGAAGAAAAATTCTTCCCCTCCCCCCCCCCCCCCCCCAACCGGCGAGCCAGCGTTGCCCGGGATTTTAAGAATTTTTGTTAACCAAAATCAATTTAAAAACTAAACCCAGTATAAATTACATAGTAAAAAAATGTGAAATGTTATAGACATCTCAGAATTTAGGTAGATGCAGCCTTTCATCAATGTGCCACTAAAAGCTGTAAAGTAAAAATGTAAAATTGGGGAGTAATTGTTAACCAAAGTCAATTTAAAAACTAAATACAGTATGAATAACAGAAAAAAGCATATGAAATGTTATACACATGAATAAAAAGAAAACCCAATATAAAAATATATATATTTATAATAAACTCCTCAGAATTCAGCTAGTTTAGCCTTTCATCATTCAAAAAACCTGAAAAGCAAAACATAAAATATATACATTTATAATAAACCACTAAAATCTGAAAAGGAAAAATGTGAAATTGCCTTTTGGAAAGTAAAGTATTTTGAAAAGTAAAGCTGAAAAGTAAAAATGTCAAATTGTTGAATGTTTGTTAACAAAAATCAATTTAAAAACTAAACACAGTATAAAAAACATAGAAAAAAAGCATGTGAAATGTTATACACATCTCAGAATTTAGGTAGACTCATCAACCTAAGGCAGGTAGGTCTTTCATCATTTTACCACCAAAAGCTGAAAAGAAAAAATCTCAATGTTGTTAACCAAAATCAATTTATAAATTAAACACAGTGTATATAACATAGAATAAATAACACAGTATAAATAAAAACTAAACAAAGTATTCCTTGAATTGAATTTAAGTAAAATGAAAATAATTCAACAAACCAAAAAAAAAGTATTAAAGTATAGGTAGAAGGCCCCGACAAGCGTAAAAATTAATAGAAATCTGCAAATAGGGCTCCACGCACCATAAATGTAAGATTCTGTAGCAAAAAAAAAATTAAAGTATTAAAATATAGGTTAAAGGCACTGACAAACAAAAAAATTAACAGAAATCTGCAATTAGGGCTCCACGCACCATAAATGCAAGATTCTATAGCAATACACATTTCCATAATTAATATCTCCATAATTAATATCTCCATAATAAATGTCTCCATAAAAATATCTCCATAAATGCAAGATTCTGTAGCAAAAAAAATTAAGGTAAAGTATAACTACAAGGCACTGACAAACAAAAAAATTAATAGAAATCTGCAATTAAGGGCTCCACGCACCATAAATGCAAGATTCTGTATAAAAAAATTAAAGTATAGGTAGAAGGCACTGACAAACTTAAAAATTAATAGAAATCTGCAATTAGGGCTCTACGCACCATAATTGCAAGATTCTGTAGCAAAAAAATTAAAGTATAGGTTGAAAGCACTGACAAACAAAAAAATTAACTGAAATCTGTAATTAGGACTGCACGCACCATAAATGCAAGATCAGTTGTTTTCAAACAACTAATATAACCAAACATTTTGTTTTTCACACATTCATTAATATAATTCTTATGTTGAAAGGGTCAAAATATAGAGATGAAGCTAAACGTAACAGCAACGTATGGTTAAACATAAATATTGTATGGAATATGCGAGATTAATAAATTAAAAAACATGAGTCTTTTTAAAATCAAATTAATAAAAATTATTGCTTTCATAGCACAAAAAAATATTTTTTGGTAAATTAAGTTTTTTTAAATATATATAAATATGGTGAGTAAAGTTTTTCAGTTTGTTTATTCTATTTTCTATTTTTTTGAGGGGAAGATGCATTAATTTTAAATGTATTCAAACTGAATTTAAGTAAATGAAAAGTGAAACTAATAATATAAAAAATTAGACTATATTTAGTTATATTAGAATGAAATATGTGAATCATTTGACAATATTAAGCCAGTTAGGTGTATTATAATGTAAAAAATATTGTTATTACATATTAAATATTATTTCCAGAATTGTGGATATTGTTTTGAGTTCAAGATATTTACTACAAAAGCTATACTAACAATAATGCATAACCAAATCTAAAGTTCGGCAGATTTCTAAAGAATTGGAACCATGAGGAGCATCTAAGTTAAAATGATTCGAATGTAAATATTTTAAAATTAATATTTTGAAAAATATATTTCCTTTGAAGCATTGAGCTTTCAACATATTTTTTTTAACAAAAAGGACTAAAATAATACAATAAATATATTTCTATTTTACAGGGCAAAACATATATCAAGATCCGTTGCATCTCTAGTAGAAATATTTACAAATCTTCATGATTTTCAATTAATTTTCCAATATCTTCAACTGCTATAAGTACATCATCGCCATGAGACGTCAAGTTTCCATTTCCTAGTTCACAATAAAGGTTGTTTGATGTTCTAAGATATTGCATTAAAGCGCTATAAATAAAAGAACAAAATGTTACTACACAGCAAATACAAATTAAACAAAAAGTGAACATGGTTAAAAAGGATACTTAAAAACACACAAATGGAATAGCAGTAATCAAAGCTAAAATCAAAGCTAAATACAAACATAATTAACAGTTGTTTTAAAACCTCTGGTAAGCAATGTTAAGTGTCCAACTATTTGGAGCATAAATGTTAAGATTTTGCTTAAGGTGACTGCCTACGTTGAAAATGTCCTTTTTGCAAGAAACGTGTAATTCAATCTTTTCTCTTTTCAAAACTATTTTGATTTTCTTCTACATCAATTAGAAGCAGAGTTATAGCAATTTGGAAAAAACATCTTCTGCTACAAAATTGAAGTGACAAACAACTTTAAATGCGTGTTTCTCAGAATTATGTTTTTTAGCACAAATCTCTGCGGTTATCATGGTAATAATGTATATAATTTGATCTCTGCGGTAATAATGTATATAATTTGATAAAATTTTCAGGAAATGTTTTAGATGCTATTGTTAATAAATTGAGGCACAATTATTGGTGTAAAATAAATAGTTTTTTATTTGGGGTTGTTTTTATAAGGAAAGGAATGACGAATCGGGGAAAATTTTCATATTGGAACATAAAAGTGAGTGTATTATTTTTGCATTTTAAATTTTCTCTTAGATTGCAGGTCATTTTGAAGATAATTGTCATATATATCATGTGTGAGGAGGAAATTAAAATAGTAGCATTAGGATTTTGAGCAGTGTGATAGGCGTTTTAGCTAAATTTCAGATTAATATTCGACGTTCGGAGTCAATTTTTTTAATAATTTTTTTAAAGGTTTTTTTGATTTTTTATGATAAAATAGCACTTAAAAATTTTTAAAAAGAACAAAAACTTACCTGTAAATAGCATACTGTTTTTATAAATCGGTCAATTTGAAGTACTTTTTATTGAAATTTAGCTAAAACGCCTATCACTCTGCACAAAATCCTAATGCTACTATTTTAATATCCTTCGAACACATGATATATAGGACAGTTATCTTCAAAATGACCTACAGTCTAAGAGAAAATTTTAAAATGCAAAAATAATGTACGAACTTTTATGTTCCAATATGAAAATTTTCCCCAATTCGTCATTCCTTTCGTTATAAAAGCAGCCTCAAATAAAAAACTATTTATGATACATCAATTATTGTGCCTCATTCCATTTTAATTTAGTTACTTTTTTGCATATTCTTTCTTTTTATGCTTCTGTCTGAAACTCAATTTACATTCAATCTTTTCTCTTTTTGAAAAGAGAAAAGATTGAATTACTTAACTGTTTTGATTTTCATTCTACATCAATTAGAAGCAGAGTTATAGCTATTTAAAAAAACACCTTCTGCTACAAAATTGAAGTGACAAAAAAAAGGATTAATAAAAAAATACAAAAAGAGTAATATTAGGAAATTAACTTTAAATAACACCAAATAACTA